>JAVYIG010013613.1:0-46234 GCA_035222895.1 Strongylocentrotus droebachiensis
ATTTCAATTTTTATGAGACACAAAGGTATTTTTGAACACTTTTACTATCTTTTTTGTTGTCATTTTAGTCTTATTAAGAGCATTTTTAGGATGTTCTGGAAGTTTCAACCAATCTGGGCCAAAATTGTAGAATTGCCACTGTAGAGTGTAGTCTATTTATTAGTGAAGTTTTAAGCCTTTTAAATCAGCCCACAGCTCACACTGTATCACAGCACAGTCACCTGCATGCACAGCATCGATCAACTCATCATCCCATGCACTCACCAGTACCGGTACAGTACACTGCACTACACAGCACGGCAGCGGAGATTTACACGCACAGTGCAGTGTCAAAGACACAGACAGTCCCAGTCACTCGTACTGTAGTACTGTAGCCTACGTCACCCTAAACTCAACTTAGACAGTGTTTGCAGATGAAGTTTGAGGAAAGAATCTACGAGATGAAACAGTAAAATGCATGTTTTCCTAAAACTAAATAATATCCATTGATTTACCGGGAGAAAAGTAATAAATCAGCACAAGTTATACTCACAAGTCAGGTCAGACAACACGGGGCACGCAGGTACTAGGTCGATCGTAATAATTGTTTGATGATAGCGCCAGCTACCGTTCTGTTTTTTGTTCACACACTACTCAAATTCTGCTATTATATATTTCACATATTCTATTTCACAATAGTTTTCTTATATTATAACTCAGTGGCGGATCCAGGGGGGGCCGAAACGGCCGTGGCCCCCCCTATTGGCGGCGCAAAAAAAAGGAAGGAAAGAAGAGGAAGGAAAGAAGAGAAAAAAGAAAGGAGAGAGAAGAAAAAAGAAGAAGATAAAAGAAACAGAGGGTGAGAGAGAGAGAGAGAGAAAATGAGGAAAGGAAAGCCGCCCCCCCCCCCCTTCCCTCCCACTCTGGGGTCGGAGGGGACCGAATTTGTGTTCCAAAAATCTCCGAAAAAGGGTACTTTTAACGCAACAAAGTCAGGCCCGCAATCACACAAAATCCGGCCCGTACTGACTTTACACACCGGAGATAGGGGGTGCTTTTAAAGAGAGGGAACATAAAGATGCGCGTACCCTAGAAAAGTGGGGGGGGGGGGAGAAAAGTCGTGTGAGAAAGGGGGAAAGACAAGGAAATGGCGCCAAGTGACAGTAACGACGAATAAGGGAAAAACTGTAATCGGGAGAATTGGGGTCATTCTAGTATAAGGCTTGGCAAACGTCATTGAATAGAGGGGCCGTGGATTCAAAGTTAAACGTTAAAAACAGCCCCTGCGCTACAAAGGTCATCACTCTTGAGTGAGAAATTTGAAAAGGGCACACTATTTTTGATGTATTTTAAATAGAAGCTATATACTCAACAGTCAAATGTTAATTTTACGGTATAGGGCCGCTTCACAACTCTTATTTTGCCTTCCATTTAGATTCAGTTCATACCAACTCGCTTGTGCTTGTATTTGAACTCATGTTGGTAGTAATCATGGATAGGGGCGACAATCCTGAACCCGATAGGGGGACACGTCCCCCAGGAAATTAGAAATATAGCGGAAAGAACGTACAAATTTGGCTTAGGGGTTTTCTAGAATGCCTAATTTCAGCATTCAACATTGCAAAATCTCGCTTGGTCGCTACGGCCCCGGTCCTCGCCCGATAACACAAAAATATGTAATAGATCATTTTTGTTCTTTCATTTCTACTAACCAAATTGTGTGCTATCACAATCATGATTGTTTCGTTTTCACTTTAAAGCAGGCGCGTAGCCAGGGGCGGTAGGGACAGTAAGAGGACATAGGACGAAAAAGGAGCAGACAAGGAAACATTTTGAAAATTCTGACAAATCGAGAACGGTACAACGAATCGTCTTCCTTCTCTAATAATTTATTGAAAAAATGGAAATGTCAAAGCTTCCACGCTTCGCTCGGGAGGGGGGCAACTGAATTCAAACAAGGATTAAGAGACGAGAATGGTACAACGAATCGTCTTCTTTCTCTAATAATATAATGAAGCGTCAAAGCTTACGCGCTTCGCGCGGGAGGGGGAGGGAGGAAACTCAGTTCAGACAAGGATCAAGAGTCGAGAACGGTACAACGAATCATCTTCTTTCTCTAATAATTAAATGAAACGTCAAAGTTTCCGCGCTCAGTCGCGCGGGAGGGGGAAAAACTAAATTCATACAAGGATTAAGTGACGAGAATGGTACAACGAATCGTCTTCTTTCTCTAAGAATTTAATGAAGCGCCAAAGCTTACGCGCTATGCGCGGGCAGGGGAAAACTGAATTCAGGATTAAGAGTCGAGAATGGTACGAAGAATCGTCTTCTTTATCTAATAAATTAATGAAACGTCAAAGCTTTCGCGCGGGAGGAGGGGAACTCAATTCAGACAAGGATTAAGAGTCGAGAATGGAACAACTAGTCATCTTCTTTTATAAATGTAATGCTTCCTGGGAGAAATTTCAATAGTTTAAACATATTTGTGGCTTACCACCCAGTAAATAAGATCGATTGATCGATCTGTAATTGAAAAACAAGTCAGAAAAATCTTGGAACCAGAATACCCGGCAAGCAGTTGATGGCAGGTTCAAATCCCGCTGGTTCCAAGATTTTTTCTGACTTGTTTTTCAATTACAGATAGTCATCTTCTTTCTCTAATAATTTCATTAAACTATGAAAGGTCAAAGCTTCAGCGCTTCGCGCGGGAGGGGGGGAAACTGACTTCAGACAAGGAATAAGAGTCGAGAATGGTACAACAAATCGTCTTCTTTCTCCAATAATTAATGAAACGCCAAAGCTTTCGCGCGGGAGGAGGGGAACTCAATTCAGACAAGGATTAAGAGTCGAGAATGGAACAACTATAGTCATCTTCTTTTATAAATGTAATGCTTCCTGGGAGAAATTTCAATAGTTTAAACATATTTGTGGCTTACACCCAGTAAATAAGATCGATTGATCGATCTGTAATTGAAAAACAAGTCAGACAAATCTTGGAACCAGAATACCCGGCAAGCAGTAGAAGGCAGGTTCAAATCCCGCCGGTTCCAAGATTTTTTCTGACTTGTTTTTCAATTACAGATGGTCATCTTCTTTCTCTCATAATTTCATTAAACTATGAAAGGTCAAAGCTTCAGCGCTTCGCGCGGGAGGGGGAAACTGACTTCAGACAAGGAATAAGAGTCGAAAATGGTACAACAAATCGTCTTCTTTCTCCAATAATTAATGAAACGCCAAAGCTTTCGCGCGGGAGGAGGGGAACTCAATTCAGACAAGGATTAAGAGTCGAGAATGGAACAACTATAGTCATCTTCTTTATAAATGTAATGCTTCCTGGGAGAAATGTCAATAGTTTAAACATATTTGTGGCTTACACCCAGTAAATAAGATCGATTGATCGATCTGTAATTGAAAAACAAGTCGGACAAATTTTGGAACCAGAATACCCGGCAAGCAGTAGATGGCAGGTTCAAATCCCGCCGGTTCCAAGATTTTTTTTCTGACTTGTTTTTCAATTACAGATAGTCATCTTCTTTCTCTATTATTTCATTAAACTATGAAAGGTCAAAGCTTCAGCGCTTCGCGCGGGAGGGGGGAAACTGACTTCAGACAAGGAATAAGAGTCGAGAATGGTACAACAAATCGTCTTCTTTCTCCAATAATTAATGAAAGTTCAAAGCTTCCGCGCCGAAGGGGGGTGGGAGGCACTGAATTCAAACAAGGATTAAGAGTCGAGAATGGTACAACAAATCCTCTTCTTACTCTAATAATTTCATGAAACGTCAAAGCTTCTGCGCTTCGCGCGTAAACGGGGGGGGGGGGGGGAGGGACAGCGAGCTGCCCGAATGTGAATTTTTGATATCTTTTCTCTTTCACAAAAAACAATATTATGCTCAAATTTTTGCTCGCTCGCTTCGCTCACTAGCCGAATTGTGAAACCAGAAAATTACTTTTTCGGGCAAGAGGCTATAGCCCCATCAAAATTGTACCGGTATGGTGCTTCTTATATGACCTTGTCAGTATTGGTATGTTGAGTTGAAAAAACGGTATGCGCAATTTTCAAATTTCCGGCCCCCCCCCCCCCCCCCCCCCTATTGGAAAATCCTGGATCCGCGCCTGTATAACTGGATCTACAACCGTCAACTAGAAGCCCGTCCCCTCCCCCACTTTACCTTAGTATTGCTTAGACATTTCCCCCCGGCTTACAGGCAAATATAAAAAGCATTCATACATTCAAAACAATGGAATGTTTTTCACGAACGTAGTTTGTCAAAGGTATTTTAATATTTTGTTTTGTATTAATTTTGTTTCTCATGTTGTGTTGTCTATTGTCACCTTGTTCTGACAAAAATTATTACAACTATTACTTCTACTACTACTACTACTACTACTACTACTACTACTACTACTACCACTACTACTACTAGCTATACAACTACTCTCTCTCTCTCTCTCATCCCATCCTCCGTCCCTCCCCCAACTTTTCTCTTTTCTCTTTCTCTCACTTTCTCCTTCCCGTCTCTCTCGAACTCGAACTCTCTCTCTCCCTCTTTTACTATCTCAACCTCTCCCTTTCCCGCCTCTGGATCTCGTTCTCCCTCAATTCGTGTCTTCGGATGTTCCTTTATTTTTCTATAGCCCTACCCTTTACCACTTCTATTCTTATTTCACCCCTACCATGTTTCCTTACTATACCTGCTGCCTCTGTTCAAGTGCATGCATTCTGATTCCTCTGTTATCCCTGTGTCCAGCTCATTTATTGTTTACATGACTATACCCCGTCTCCCTCTCTCGTTCTCTGTATCTATTTACTGCCAGCTCTCTTTCTCTCTCTCTTTCTCTCTCTCTCTCTCTCTCTCTCTCTCTCTCCCTCTCACTCTCCCTCTCCCTCTCCCCATCTCTCCATTTCTCCGTTATGCCATAGATCCTTTGAGAGTAAAAACAAACAGGCAGACCACCTCATTCGTCTTCAAGTGACGAATTCATATCTCGTAATATAATTTGAGTTCTTTAATTTTTGTTTTGTAGTAAATATGAAAACGATTAAAGTAAGAATTTTTCTTTGAATTGGATTTAATCGAATTTTTAAAAATACAACACAAGTGTTCAATCAACCTATTGTCTGAACTATGAGGTGGGCTAAACTTGATTGATATAAACTCGATTAACATTACTTATGCATTAGGAACAAATATTTGATCCCTCACTTGATATTGTCGAAGAAGGTAAACTTTCAATTTAGCTGTTGTATGCATGTTGACTATCAAATGTGAAAAGTGCTATTGGTTCTCTTTTCCTCTCCATTTCAAATCTTCATTTTATTGACAGTTAATTTTCAGTAAACCGTCGACAAAAAAAACACTTAGTTTGTTGATATGGCAAACAAAACAGCTTTTAGAAACGCGTTCTATACTTTCTTTTTGATCGTTGGTCACTGATGTTGGAGATATGTCTTTAAAAACCAGTCATTTTTTAATATACCGAGAGGGGCGACGATTTCATTAACTTGTCATGACGAAGGGGGGGGGGGGGGGCGACACATTATGTACGTAACACCTCCGGTTCTCAGGCATTCTACAATATTTATTGTATAGTTCTGATATATGCAAGGGAGCGTATATAGCGACAAGGTGAAAAGATTTCCCGTTATTTGAATGGTCTAAACATTCCATTCTCGAAAACCTCAGATCCTTTAAAAAAATGGTATAGCCTTTACTCTCATAATTTGCTAAACATTTCCTTTTGCACTTTTTACCGAAAATCCGAGGGGATATTCCCCTGAAAAGTCCTAGGGTATGCCCCCCCCCCCCATCGCCAAACCTGGATACCGAAGTTACACCCCCCCCCCCCCCAAAAAAAAAAAAAAAAAAAAAAAAACCCTCCTACCAGAGAATAAAAAGTTGAAGCTCTTGCTTCTATAAACTTCAACGTCCTAGCAGATCGACTTCCTTGCGTGACATACTAATTGCTAAATAAACGGATGTAGCGATGACTATATTTCAATTTTTTTCTTCTCTCTCTCTCTCTCTCTCTCTTTCTTGATATCATTCTTACTATTCTTCTCCTCTCTATTTCTCTACTTTGTCCTTTCCTTTCTGGGCATTTCTGTTGTTTAGAATCTCAGTACTGCGAAATTTGAGGACATTAAAAAGAACCATTTTGCTGACATTCATACGCCTTGAAAACATGCTGGGATATCTGTTCCAAAATTTAATATTTACGCTCCTGTTCACGGATGCTTTTCATCATGTTAAAGGTTTGTATGTAAATTAAAGACATTTTTATTGCCAATTATTTCTTGTTTGTGGCATTTTTTGTGACAACCTTTATACAAAAAATGTTCTTGTTTTTTTTAAGCGAACACTTTAACTTCAGTAACACATCGCGTCAGCCTCTTGCGTCTCTTTATACGTCTAATTTCGATATTTTGGAACTTGTCTATTTTTGTTGTTGTAACTGTTGCCGTCATGCCTCGGAGTAAACCGATATTTCTAATACTTCTACTATTAACAATTTAAAAAAATAAATGTTACTACAAATTAATGTCACCGCAGTTCATATAACCCTCGCTATAATTTCAGCTGCTCAGTGGTGGCATAAGTTGTGTGGGTGCAATTGGGACGTCCCCCTCCCCAATCTAGTTACGGGAGGGGGAGTCTATTGAGGGGCTTTTGGATTTCTTTAACATAAAAACATGCCTACTGACGATGCAGTGTTTGTTTCTTTTGAATCCCACTTTCTTTCAATGAATTTTGAAGAGTTGTACTGATATACATGTACTACCTCTTCTGCTACTATCTCTACTAATCCTACTCCTGATGTTGCTGACGCTGCTGTTGCTTACTACTATTACCACTACTACTATACTACCACTATACTTTCAACTATGTTTTGAATGATATTATTAAAGTCGAATGTTGTAAATAGAAGAAATTTGTCGATATTTTGTCGAGCATGCATGACAAAAATGAAAAGAGGCATTTGAATCCCTAAACCTCTTTCATGCCTTCAGGTGGTGACGTCATTCCCGACTATGGCTGTCCATCGGGATGGGACAACCACCTCACCCGATGCTACTGGTACCTTGATGGTCCAGCGCAGAAGGCGTCGTGGGAGGATGCTACGCAGAACTGCCAGGACATCGGAGGCGATCTCTACATCCCAAGCGACGATGAGGAGAGCGCCTTCGTGCATGAAGCTCTTGGGAAGCGCGAATCATTCGGTTCGATCTCGACGGGGATCTGGATCGGATGTCACGACAAGGACGTCGAGGGGAGGTACGACTGCTACGTGAATAATGGATATCGGAGTGAGTATTATAGTGCACCACATTGTTCTTCACTTTATAGAATGATGTGCTCTTTGAAGAAAATGCGATTTTTATTTTATTTTATTCAGGAAGGGAAATGCCGGATAGGATGCGACATGTATTATGTATATATATATATATATATATATATATACAATAGATATAATTATGCATCACATGTTTAATCTCAAATTATTGCAATCATAACTCCGTTTTGCTCCGTTTTTACTATTATAGGCCCTACCGACATAAATAATGTACGTAAATGTCACATTTCGACCCCCCCCCCCCCCCACCAACGCCTCGATGCGTCGATCGCCTTCGGATCTAGGACATTAAGCTGTTGCATGGCCTAAAGCTGTTTGCAGAGGCAACCAATCTGTAGGCCGACAGAAAAATACGTCTGGTCGGAGGAAGTTTTTAAAGTTTTTTTAAAATCTTTTGAGTTTTTACGCCCTCTTCCAAAAGATGTAGGAGAGGGATTCGGTGAGCCATTATCTCATCTGAGCGGATCGTTTCCCCCGTAATGAATTATACTTTGTGTATGTCCTATAGGCTCATAAATACTTGCTTTATCAGTATTCAGATAAAAACAACGACATCAATGCCAATAATATCATTTTGATTCAGATTGGGCTGCAGATGAACCAAACAATCTTTGGGAGGAGGATTGCATTGCAGTCTATGCCAGTGGTCCTAACGTCTCTCTTTGGAATGACAAGATTTGTCGGGAACTGTACAATGCTGTCTGTGAACGTACGTAAAATATATACATCCTCTCTATACATATAGACCTAAACTATTTATTATGAAAGATAGATCAAAATGGTTGCCAACTATGAGATCACTAATTGTTCATCCAACAGTGCCCAGTTGTGTAAAGTAAATGTGACTTCCGCAGAACCCCTGTAGACAAGACCAACAGCCTACGTACGAGACTGACAACATTGGTCTGAAGAACCCCAAGAACAGTTTTCAGAAGGCCCACAATTATGACCGACATGTTGGGCTCTTGGGTTGTCCAATATGCTGTCGTTGCCCGTCGGTCATGTGGCTGTAGCCGTGTACAGTCTTCGTCCCGGATTCCATACAATTTCTGATCATTCCCACTGCAATTTTATTTTACTCGTTTTTATTATTTTTCTTATCGGCAAACATTTTTTTTTTTTTTTTTTTTTAGTAAGCCATGTTTCCAAGCTTTATCCAGACCGCTCATCGTTCCTTTTTCAGGAGCCGGTACCAACCTCTACAGCGTAACTCGGAGATTCCAGATGTTGAGCGATATCTCAGGCGGTTCGGCCTCGTTGCTCCCCGACCACTGCCTGGTAGAGTTGCCCGATTTACAACCCGAGGGCTTTACCGTCATCAGCCTTATCCGATGCGCTGCTGCCTGCGCACATGATTCAGAATGCGAAGCTTTCAATTACCTACGTCATGGTAATGTGTCGCCTTCATCTTCATCATCGTCGTCATCGTCATCGCGATCACCGGGGACTTGTCAGAAGCTGTACGTGAAGAGTTTACCCGAGAGTTATGTCATGACAGAAGTAGATGGTTGCAGTTTTTATGAGCTGAACTAACCGGACTATAAAGTAAAGCGTAACATTCATTTCCAGGATACGAAAACTTTAAAGTAAATCAAAGAGTATATACTGTACTATGATAGAGATAAATATTCATGATAATTGATCTAATATTTTCAAATATGATTTTTTGTTCTTAATGTTCATAAGTACAAAACAAATGTTGTAGGCCTATTGCCCTTTGTGACCGACTATCTAGGGTCGGATTTTTATTCAAAGAAAAAATGTATATTGATTCAGAAATAGGTATAAACCGTTCAAAACTGAAAAATATCAGCCCAAAGAGGGGAAAAAAAGCTTTAAAAGAAAGAAAAAAAAAGTATCGACCAACCGACCCAGGAGCTGGCACCTAAAGGGCAATACGAAATCTCCTTTGTTTAGGCCTTATTGATTCCCTTATTTTCTCTTTATTTGTTGAGATCTTTTTCGACGCTGACCATTTCTACCAAATAGTACGGATCAGTATTTGGAATATCGAATAAAATGGTAAAAATCAATGTTCAAGTCTAACAATGATTAATGCACATTGACAATGAATAATTGTACCCAACAGATTTTGCGGTGTTTACCGATCAAATTCCATGATTTTTCTATTGATGATCATGTTTGTGTACGCTGCACGTGTACGTAAATGAGTCTTTTATTATCTGTAAGCACCCGACCTTAAAAATATTGAACTCGACTTGCGCAAGTCGACTTGCGCAAAAGTATTAAGTGAGACAATGAATTGAATTATCAAATGAGATGCATTGCATATTCTTTTTACAGAAGCAAGAAAGGGAAAAAAAGCTACCCAAAAAATAAATAAATAAATAAATCGACCGACCGACCCAGGTGCTGGCACCTAAAGGGCAATACAACATCTCTTTTGTTTAGGCTTATTGATTCCCTTATTTTCTATTTATTTGATGATCTCCTTCGACGCTGACCATTTGTATCAAATAGTACGGATCAGTATTTGGAATATCGAAATGAAATGGTAAAAATCTGTGTTTAAGTCTAACAATAATGAATGCACCTAGACAATAAATAATACCCAACAGATTTTGTGGTGTTTACCGATCAAATTCCATGATTTTTCTATCATGTTTGTGTACGCTGCACGTCATACATGTACGTAAATGAGTCTTTTATTATCTGTAAGCACCCGACCTTAAAAATATTGAACTCGACTTGCGCAAGTCGACTTGCGCAAAAGTATTAAGTGAGACAATGAATTGAATTATCAAATGAGATGCATTGCATATTCTTTTTACAGAAGCAAAGTCACACACACACACATACATGCACCAATGTTCTTTGATATTTGATGTGTGGCATGATTAATTTTGTTGAGGATGTAATTTGGATCTGCAAAGTCCGAATTACTACCCAAATCCCAATTGTTTTATTCAAACATCACATAAGCATTACTGGCACAATTATTGTTGCACTCTCTTAAACAATGTCTCCTGTTCATCCAAGCAAAAACATATACCACACACAAATGATACCAAATGGTTTTGGATAAAACACTCTTTCATAAGATGTATAATAATTTACTGTTCATTGATGATTTTGAAAACAATAAGCAATTTCCTAGGTGTAAACTTGTTTTCGACTCGCACTGTATATGTTGCGAACGATCCATCCTAGGGGATGTTCAAGGCGCCTTCAAAGTACTATTTTTACCTTAGCTTTAGCCCAGCTGCCCTAAGACGCTCAAAGCATTCAAGGACTAAATTCCTACTATATATACCCATTTAATACACCTGGGTGGAGAGTGGTCAATTTAGATTAATGTCTTACCAAAGGACATTAATGCCGCTGCCAGACTGGAACTGTGTACCGTGTGAATGATCCACAGTCCGGTGACATCCACTCACTTAGAACATGACACCTTTATATAACATTACAGTATTTGTGGTGTTATTAAGATACAAGATGAATAGTATGTCTGAAACGTATCGGTTTCAAATAATCAGTACTACAAATTCGTTAGCATTTCAACAACTGAAAACTCTAAGCCTTTGTCTAGACTGGACGTACGAGCGATCGTTGTGACCATAGAAGAGAAAAATTACATCCCAGCTGGTCAACCGACTGTCAAAGTCGACAGACGGACGGCCCATAAGGCCCACACCTCCTTATCCGGACACCTACCCCCTGGACTTCCAACCCCCGGATAACCACCCCCAGTCAACTACTCCCGGAAAACTACTCCCGGATAACTACCCCCTCGACAACTACCCCCTAGGACAACTGCCCCGGACAACTATCCTAGGGGTAGTTGTCCGGGGGTAGTTGTCCTAGGGGGTAGTTGTTTGGGGGTAGTTGTCTGGAGGGTAGTCGTTCTAGAGGGTTGTCCTAGGGGGTAGTTGTCCTCGGGGGTAGTTGACTGGGGGTGGTTATCTGGGGGTGGATGTCCAGGGGGTAGGTGTCCTAGAACCCCAAACGTCAGGTCTCGTGGACCCAATCTGATACCGATTCCAAATATTTACGAGTCATGAAACACACATTAAGAACAAAGGCCCTCAATAATATCAACTCGGTGTCCTCTGGACCTATGTTTCGCCACTGGCCTTCGATACGAAAATGTGGGTCTTAGTAGGTCCATGGTCATATAGGCCTTCTGACACATATTGTATTTAGAAGTTTCACGAGACCGATATTCGTGGATATGTCGGTCTCGCAGGCCTCTGGGCAGCTTGGCCTTTATGGTTATGCGATTCCACAATTTTATACTCAGGGAAAATTTTGGGTTAGATGCAAGGACGATTTCCGTTTAGGATTTGCTCAACCAAACTAAAGGTGTGTGAAATATGTAATGGTCCAGGCAGAGGGCATAATTTTGTTAAAGGTAAAGACCAGTATTGGCAACGCCCCAATTTCAAAAAATGAAATGGAAGCTCTCATTACCAATCATGTGAAAGAATATGTTTTGACTAATACATGACGATAAAAAATTTGCCGGGAAACCGCCTACTAATTCATATATTTGGTAAATTTAATTCTCTCATGGTCTGGTGAGAGAGATAGGGTAGTCCCATATACATCTTTCTGTGTATAGTGCTTGTAACTTTACGAAGAATGGGCCAAATTTCTTATCATTTTGATGATTCCAGAACCTTGCAGATGCTAGATGCTAGATGATCGACCTTTTCTGATCGATTCCACAACGTTTCTTTCACAATGCAATCGCATGACCATTACTGGTCTTTACCTTTAAGTTTAGTATTTTCTTTAATTTTTCATTATCATTTTGTTAATTCTAGTATCGTCGGTCTTATGCCAAAAGGGCCTTAACTGCTTTTGGCCATTCCGAGATAATCGCGTTTAAAGTTTTGGCCTCTATAATAATCAAAAGTTTGTGGTCGTTTTTTTTGTTTTTGAAGCCAGTTTCGATAAATGTGTTAAGTTATTAAGTTTTACATGATATGTGTTAAATGTGTTATAAAATATTCAGAATTTTACATGCTATGTGCAAAAAACATGTTAGGGTCTTTTTGGCATAAGGCTTGAATGTAGCGTATTTATGCCAGAAGGGCCGTAACCTACTCGGCATTGTGCCAAAGGGGGCGTAATCTACGCGGCGTTATGCCAAAAGGGCCTTAACCTGCCGTTATCGTACGCGCGCATAGTTAGCGCCCTTCTGACATAAAGACATTTTCTTGTTTCGCAACACCTTTGGTTTGCCAGAAAGCCCTCCTACGGCTACTGGATCACGAAAACCGATAAAACTGATTAATTAAAATGTTAGAAAAAGTATTTTTGATATCTTAATATTTTTATTAATATAATGCAACTTTCGGTAAAGTTATTTTTTAGAGATCGTATATTTAGGACACCTTTTTCGTTGTTTATTTTCATCACAGTCCCATACGTTGATATCTGCGTATTTCAACGAGTCGGTTGCATTTCATGCATCCACACCTAATTTAAATCTCACTCAGATTTCATGATCTAAATTCATGACATATACTTTCAGTGATTATTTCAAGTAAATTGTGTCTATTGTAGACTAATCATGTTTTTAATGGCGTTTCTACTGATACTTATTGAATTAAATGGAAATTACGAAATAATCTGTCATTGATAAAAGATTTGCCGTGTAGGTTAAGGCCCTTTTGGCGTAAGGAAAAAGATGAGATACGCGTTAAGGCCCTTTTGAAATTCATAATTATCTTCATAAATGAATCGAATTTCAACAAGTGAAGCACATCATTTTAAAGAGAATGTTGAAATCTACAAGATGATGTTAATAACTCAATAACCCCCAAAATCGAGTTAAGGCCCTTTTGGCATAAGGCCGACGGTATTTTCTTGAAATTTCATTATGATGATTATGATTATCACAAATGGTCAAAGTGGACATGCAGGACAAGGTAGGCAGAGTGGCTCCCGAACTCGAACACCAAGCGACCCCAGCACTGGTCCCGTTTCCGTACCTGCTTGTCACTGTGGCTACCTACCAGAGCGAACAAGCAATGATGACTAAATCTTCTAATTGCGTCAAACATTTCCATGGGAACAGTTGTTTAACTGCATGTCTTAGACACATGTATTGGTCTACCCACCTTCTTCAACTAAAACTAAAAAGAATGTTCAAGATTTTTTTTGTATTTTGTTTTTTCTTCTGACGTATGTCTGTATTGTAATAAGTGTCATGACAACGTCAGTGTTCGTTCAGAATCCGGTTACACCCCCTAAAATAGACCCCTTGTCAAATTCATGGATGAAATCATATTTATAGAATATGTAGGAAGCGATTGCGTGCGTAAGTTCAGTGTAGCGTGAATTTGTTGAATACATTCTCCCCAAAATAACGAAAATAGCCTCAATCGAAGGCAACCACTAGTTTTTTTTACCCCCAACTCAGTCTATTTTGGTCTTCTTAAACTGTGTCATTATTTGTGATAAGAAAACTGAACTTTCTCCTGCCTATTGGATACGTATAAGCGTAATTCTAGGATATTTTGAACGGAAATATATAAGGTGTGATAAATATTGTACAGACCGCCTAGAAATCAGGACAAGAAAATCACGTGGTCTTGCTCTGAATTTGTCCTTTTACCAAAACCTATTCTAACTCGGTTAGACATGAGCCTAATAAACAGTATTTCCTTTTAAACCAAATAGTCAGGACTTTCCTTGTTCTTATTTCATATTTGAAATTCATGTAAATTTTGTTCACACCCCGGCCTCTCTCAATATTCCTTTTTTAAAATAACAGCAGTCTGGCACCAAACCTACAACTGTACACAAGACTGACGTCAAACAAAGTTAGCTACGCGGAAACTTTTAGAAAACTCGGTAAACAATCGCCAAACTATATTCATTTCAGTTATCAGAACGCAACGGAAGAACACCTTACAAATCAATCGCACTGCGACTCCTAGTATAGTAGTAGGCCTAGCATAAGGGTTAATACTTGACAGCAAAACATTTTCTATCCTGAAAGAAACTGGTCATCCCTTCAACTTTCATCATGAATTCAAAAACAAGTTTCTCACACCTCAATTTAGTATTAATTTGCGTTCTTTTGAGCTTGGGCGGAAATCATGTCCTCGCCAAGGTGTTCGGGGACCACATCGCCGCCGGAGGAGACGGGGCACGTGTTCCCGAGAAAGAGCCTGTACCCGAGTACCTCCAATCGGTGGTCAGCTGTAAGTTGGGAGAGCCTCATCGACAGTATCCGGAGTGCCGGTGTGGAGAACGAGTCGAGATCGTGCCGGTAGACGAGATTCCATTCGAAAGCTTGGGAGACTATCACCTCAGAGATAAGCACACTCACAGAGGCACAATTAGAGAGATGTAAGTAGTAGGGCTAGACATTTCGTTATAATGTTTTGTTGCCTGATATTAATAAATGGAATGCGTTTTGTTCTTTTAAAGAATCGCACGTTTCTAGCATAAAATATTTATAATATATTTGTCAAGGTAAGGATATGAATTTGTATGTGTTGCAGTGAAGTTTCATCATTTCTGTTTGGAGAATTTGAATGGGTTAATGTATAAGGCTTTAAAAAAGTTGTTGTATTGCCCTTTGCGACCGACCCTAAAATCTCAAATTTACGGTCGTTTTTTTTTATAAAAATATTTTTAAAACCGTTTTTTAGAATAAAAATGTTAAAAATAAATCAAAAAATATGTATCAAAGCATTCAGGCGAAAGAAGGGTAAAGAGAAGAAAACAAAAAAAGAATGAAAAAGAGGAGAACTAACCGACAGGTGCTAGCACCTAAAAGGCAATACAACATCTTTTGCCAGATTCGTTTTTTATTTTAATATTGCCTTAAATCAGTGAAAAAAAATTTGCTGCACATGAATTTAACACACTGTGAACATTTCCATGATGTTGGCTATAGTTTACACTATGTGGGTATATTGTGCACACTGTGTCTTCACATCTGCATTGCTGTAAAAATATTCAAAATTCTCTGTTGTGAAAGCGTAATGTGTACACAGTAAGATCCTATTTGTGGCCCCACTGTGTGTGCCACTGTGTGACTGGGTGTAACATGGTCAGGTGTGTTCACATTGTGGAAGCGTTTCCTGTGTGTGCCAATGTATGTTCACAGAGGGAACCACAGTGGTCCAACATCAACATGTGAACACAGAGATTGTTTGCAACACTTTCACAATGCTGGCAAAGTGAAAACAACGAATTCAAACTGTATGGCCAACTCAGTGCATGTGCTCCATACACTAATGATTATAATTGTTAACGTAACACAAATGTTCACAGTATGCTGACACCACTTTCACAGTGTTGACAATGATAAGACATTGTGTCCACATCTGGAACAAGGAATTTAGGAAACTAAAGAGAAGAAATAATAAACCTTGCTCATGTTATATGAAAGTTCAAACTTTAGGGCATACTGTGCAAAAGTTGCATTAAAAATATTCTAAGTAGATAACTGATCTTCTATAAATTGGACCTAAAGAGTAGACTACAATTGTGTTGGCATAAAAACAGTCAATCCTTTAACTTTGATATAAAGAAAATTAAGAGAGCCCAAAGTTTTGTAAAGTAGATTATGAACCCTCAATTTTCCCCTAAAACATTATTCACCAAGTCTGATGATTTAATTTGAGATATAAAGTGATATGACATAGGATGGACGCCACAACCAATACAATTAAAAAGAAACTATTTGCACAGAACAGATTTGCTAAAATTGATTTACGTCAGAACGGTATATCAACAATGACGATTAGATACTGACAAAAAGATGAATGAATGAACTTTGAAATTCAGGTCACTCGCGACCTGGAAGAAACGATAGCAGTATGATCTATCAATAGCTATACAAATATTAAACTAGTCTGTCATATTGAGACACATTAGATAATTATTATAATCATCGCAATCGTTGTCAACATCGTCATCATCATCATCATCATCAAAATGAGAAGGAAAGAGGCAGATGATTACAGTTAAATCTATTAACAACATTACGATACAAATGGGATCTCTCTCTCTTCGTCTTCCTCTCTATCTTTCGCCAAACAAGACAGTGTACCTTTTTTAAATCACGGCGCCCTGAACCAGCTCATTGTATCCTATGGAATGGGCCATATTGATGAGTTCTGTGCAGTACTTTTAATCGACCAAGTCAGTTTTGAATAACAGTTATTATACATTAATGAACATGTAAACTCTGAATTCGACGATATAATCGTAAAACACATTCAGTTCCTATTTTTTTTTAATTTATCCAATTATGACGACGAATTTCAAGTTTTTAAGCTGACGTTTCAAATTAACAAATATTGAAAATAGCCACAAAACAACATAATGCATTGTACGGAAAATATCGGCGTAGTAGCGGGCCCTTTTTCTTTTTCATCCTGCTAAGATGTAATTAAAAACATTCAGTTCCTAAAACAATTTTATTTATCCAATTATGACGACGAATTTGAAGCTTTTAAGCTGACGTTTCAAATTAACAAATATTGAAAATAGCCTCAAAACAACATAATGCATTGCATGGAAAATATCGGCGTAGTAGCTGGCCCTTTTTCTTTTTCATCCTGCTAAGATGTAATTAAAAACATCAATGCGGCCAATGCCATGTCTTTGTAACTTTTTGGCAACTATATATAAACTGATAAACACCTGAATTGATAGACTGTTCCAAAAACTACTTTACACTGTTTATTCGGTAAAATCTATTGATAGAATTTCATAAAATAAAAAAGTATACTACTGTTTGCTCTTGCATTGTGTAGATATGTATACTCACGATATCATTGACGTCAGATGACGTAGGTAAATCTTTATGTTTGCTTCATGTTAGGATGCCTTATTTGGAAGTTCTAGAATAACCATCATTATCTTTGTAGTTCGTTCTAAAACATAACAGTCACTGCAATTAACTGAATATAAAAGGAGAATGAAACAAAAGAAGGATCTTTTATCGACAGTTTTAATTAAAGGCAATATAGGACTTGATAAAATGTACATGAGAGCAAATGTATATTAAACTAGCAGATAACACTCGTCAAGTTCTATTCTGAAACGTATACTGTTATTTCCTTTTCATTACAAATATCTTAAGATATACAAGAAAATCAGTGATTTGAATTATCAAATTGCAGTTTCTTGTTTGTTTGTGTTATTCTTGGTGTTGCATGGTTATGCATCGAACACCTCTCCTCTGTTCATTGAATGGAAAATGTACATGTCCATGTCGAGGGAAACGAAAGGAACAAAACTTCGAACCCATAATTTCCGCTCGCTTTTATCTTTCTAACGATTTTTTTTTTTTTGAAACAAAATTTTGACTGTAACATGACACACGCTTGACAACTATTGTTCACTGCCTGTGTGGTCTTGCTCCACTGAATATGAATAGAGGTTACCTTGGCAGTGACTACGAGTACCAACGTCACTGGTTTTACATCCTGCATATTCCAAATTCATTTGAAACGTATTTTCTCTATTAAACAAAGCATGGTTCTCGGCTAACAGAACAACTGGATTTCCAGGGAAGCTTATGACGCATGACCTTGCCATCATTTGGGCCTTTAAACATCGACTTAAACTGGTCAAGTTCATAAAAAGTTTAAAAGAACGACACCAGTCAATGGTGAGATCTGATTGAAAAATGCTTTTTAGCTATCAACATGAGTCATCGTAGTTGAATGTACTCGGCGACTGAATAGTGCAAAAGTGTTACACCCTGCATATTCCAAATTTCTCTAAAACATTATTTCTCGAAGGTTCTCTCGGCTTCACAAAATAGCAGAACGAATGGGTTTCAGGGGAAACTTATGATGTATGACCATGTCATCATTATGACCATGTCATCATTTAGGCCATTGAAAAATCGGTTAAAAGTGGTCAAGTTCATGAACGGATTAAAAGAACGACACATGTCAATAGTGAGATCGAATGATTGTACTTGAATACATTTAGCTACTGAAAATGCAAAAGTTCAAAATCGTACTCTTCCTTCTAGGCCTGTTGGCTCAGATAAATAACATGCTTTTGAAGATTAAGTATTCAAACATGCAATCAAAATCATGAACATTTATATGAAACAATATATTATTATGGTGATTCATGAGCATTTAAATTACAAATTTGTCACAAACTAATACTAACCGAATAGCTCCTACACCCATGTGACTTTGAACAACATTTACATGTATCTAGGCTACTTCCGGACTGTTTAATTTCCCTGGGGTCGACGGCTTCACACCCGGCAATCAAGTTCATAGTAATTGCAACCATCTATTGGCGTCATGACAAACCCCGATTTGATATTCTTTGTAGTAAACATCAGCTTCTGACAAGTTCCCTTTAATTTCCTTGTTGTCGTAGAATTTCCTGTCCCTCGTTGAAGTTTGCGTAAGAAATTAAAGGCTTCACATTCAGAGTCATTTGCGCATGATACAGCGCACCTGATCAGGCTAGCGGTTTGGGTACCTTTAGGCTTGAGATCTGGTTGCTTAACGAGGCAGTAGTTAGGGATCACCCGGGCAGTACCGCCGGAGGTAGTGTCGCTAGGCATCTGGAACCTCCGAGTTATGGTGTAAAGATTGGTGGCAGAACCTGAAAAGAACGGGGGGGGGGGGTTGTTGGTGTGTAAAGGAGTCGATATTAATTTAGGGACCCAATGGCGAGGAATAACAATGGACTTTAACTGTTAACACATTAATCAGAAAGAACAGGAGTATCGGAATGCATCCAGTCTATGGGAGGCCACCGTGCCTTACAGTGTGAGTCACATACAGAACACTTTACTGTGCAGAGTCTTATAGTTCTCTGTCTCTGTGATCACAGTGTGTCCTACTGTGACAGTGTCACACAATATTGGACCACTGTGTGGGTCAAACTCATTCAGTGTTTACACATATTCATTTTTATACCGTAGAGATTTATCAAATACAACAGAGAACTTTTTCATTTCATTTGTTACGACATTACATACGCTAAACTACATTTACAAAGGAATTTTCTTGAACGTCGAAGGCCAGTGCATCACCAAGTTTTTTTTTAAATAGGATATGCGTTGCGAGAAGTAACACTTAATCCTGAGGATTTAAAATGGCGATTCGCAAAGCATGACTCGGCCTACGGCCTAGATTTCACATGGAATATCATCATCTATGCTTACGTTCACAGACAGCATGGTACTCCACACCGTTACAGGCATTATCGTTCCATAGCGGCACGAATGAGTTGTTGGGTCTACCGGTGTAAACAGAAATGCAGTCCTCTCCCCAAATCAAATTCCAGCTGTCATTAGGTTCTCCGAACGCCCAGTCTGTAAATTAACCAAATCAAAAGAATCATCGGGGAAGACAGAGTTGACCGTCAACACGCAGGACCGACAAGCTGTTAGATCTCTCCGAGGGACTTGGTAACGGGGGTCAATGCCTTCCCGAGGGCAATTATTAATACGAGGCTTAAGTTTCTTTTTGTTAAACTGGATTTTGAACACATAATCGGGTTTAACCTACGGACTATATGGTATACTCACGTCTGTATCGGGTATCACCGCCCTCTTCATGGCAAATGAACGTGCCTTCGTCTGTCTGGTCGTCACACCCAATCCAGATCGCCTCCGAAATGGAGGCGAACGAGTCGCGTTTCTCGAGAGCTTGCTGCACGAAGATGCCTTCCCCATCGCTGCTTGGAACGTAGAGGTAGCCCCCGATGTCTTGGCAGTCTTCGTTGGCTATGTCCCATGAGACCTTTTTGGTATCAAGGTACCAGTAGCATCGGGTGAGATGATTGTCCCATCCCGTTGGACAAGCATGATCAGCCAGGACCTCTCCACCTGAAAGAAGAAAAAGCAGTGGCTTTAACATCTTTATTTAACTTGAAGGCAAAGTGTTAATTGCTGTCGAAAAATATTGTGCTGCACTGTTCATGTCTAGAGGAGACTGGAACACTTTCAGAGTATTGACTATTATGCTGCGTTCACACACCTTTATGCATCGTTTTAGTTTACACTATCCAGCACGGTATAATTATGACGAGGTGGAGGTGCATCTGAGTGTGCAACACATTGCATTACTGTGGTATGCTAACTGTGACGAAGATGACGTATTGTAGGGTACAACACAGTGTGGTAACTGTGACAAAGATGACTTATTGGGGTGCTCAACACAGTTTGGTAACTTTGACGCCAGATTATATCTTCCGTGGATAGCAGGATGGTTTTATTCTTTTAAAAAGAAGTACGATGAAATAAAAGCAATGATGAATAAAAACAATAAAATATACTGACCACTGCATCCAGGAGAAAATCTTAAGAGCAAAAGTGTAAAATATCCGATCAGATACTTCCCCATGTTTAGAAGACTTCTGAGAAATTACCACTTTCTATGACCGACAACCCCCTTTTGAATCTCGGCTTAAACGTGATCAGAGATGGATAGTCAGAAAGAAAGAAAAAGGGGGAAATGAACCTATTAAAAGAGAAGGAAAAAGATGACGGAACCGTATGACAGGTTTGTGGTAAAGACCCTTAAGAATTTCTGAATGAAATAAATTCTCCGCACTGGTCGATAAAAGGTTATAGATATGGGGTTTAAACATCATTTGCACCTGGTTATTTTACAGGTCATTAATACATTCTGTAGTATTAGGAAAGTAACAGGATAGTGCACGACTGTTTGAGTAACTCGTGATAATGCTTCGCAGGACTTCATTCGCTGAAGTGGCGCCAACGTTTCTCCCTTTCCGCGTTTGCCTCCATGGGGTGATTGGGGTTGTTACCCCCTCCAACTGAATGCATTAACCAGTGGTGGGTTTAGGGAAGCTCAAATGGCCCGCGGTCTATTTAAGAACCTATTTGGCACACCTTCAGTACACAAGATATCAAATTGTGCTTCAATAATTATGTTATTGTGCCCCTTTGAATATTTAACCCTAAAGGCATCTCAACATATTATGCCCCATTTTTTTAATTGCTTATCAGAGGATTTGTTGGAAATTCCCCCTCCTATTTAAAATTCCTGTATCCCCCCCCCCTTAAATGATGGTGTATCCTATGCAGTATATATGCTTCCGATCAATGTGTTTGTCCCGACCCCCTTCCATCCTGAATAAAGTGATTGACATCTATGCTGCCTCTCATATTAACATGTGCCAAAGGTAAAGCCCTTGGGGCATACTTGTATGTGGACTCTAATCTATAACAAATTACTTCTCTGCTCTAGCAGTCCCTCTTTCTCACTTTGGTAGACAAGCGCGTTTTACTAACATGATAAAAGATAGGTCTAAATTAGTTTCTTCATTTGACACATATTCCCATGTGCATGTATTATATGCCAAGTGTGACATTATATTTTAAATTTGCGTTTGTCGATTTTTACCTCTTAATTCTAGGATTTACAGCGAAAACATTCTCAAAGGTTATGAACGTTTTTAAAACAATCATATGACGTTTATGTGTGGTAAGATACGGCGATATAAACTCGACCAGAGTCAAAATGGTTCTATATCAAGAGTTATAAAAAAAATCAGTGGCATTAATTGTCGTTTAGATACTAATGAAAATGATGACTAAATTGCGAGAGTGTTAAAGTACTATACAACTTTATTTGACTAACAAGAAGCTGGATGTATTACACTATTTCAAGGATTTCCTTTCTGATCATTCATGCAGCAACAGAAGTGTCCAATTTGTATTTATTGTGAACTCCCTTCGAATGTTCTATCTTATCTTTTTTGTTTTCTTTATTTATTTTTACAGCTACTACCACTGTCTGTTCTGTAGCCAATGCCTCGATGGCGTTCGCACCCTGTCTAATTGTTCTAGAATGATAGATACTCAGTGCACAGCATCTTGTATTAAACCAACCGATATCTTTGACAAGGGTAGAAAGGCATGTGTTCCAGACCCGCGATTCGAGGAAGAACCAACAAAACCGACTGATCAAACAGGTAAGATACTTTCTTTTTCATATATATAAGTCGTAAGAAATAAATGAATAGATTAAAAGAGAATAAACGTAAACGAAATGTTTTCCAGAAAGAACAAATCCAGCAAAACCATCTTCATAACTCCTGATATTGGATTATTTGACAGTCGCGAGGTAAATGAATAAAAGTTGTAAGGGAACATAAATTGGTAGATCCTACCTTGCCTGATATTATAGGCCTTGTTATATCCTGATATTGCAAAGAAAGGTTGCTGTTTGATCTTAGGTTTGTCACACACACGAACACACTCACACACACAAGTCTTTGATAAAATCTGGAACGAAAAAAATAGTTTATTGTGTTTATTCATGAGAAAAAATCACCCCACGTTAAGCTCCTTTTCATTTCCACTTTTTTAAAATCATGCATGAATAATTGGCGAGGGCAATAAAACATAATTTTACAGAAATATTATAGGATATAATTAATTGACACTATATTTCAATATGTGTTGTAATATGCGTTTTATATTATTTCTTTTTCCAGACTTTTTGAATGTCGAAGGAGTTCAGGCAGAGGAAGAAAGGACGAATAGACCATGGCCGATGCGCAATTCAGGTAAGGATTACTATAAATACCAAGCTTGTGGACTTGTGGTGGATATGCTCATGTACTGGCCTACTTTAATACCCAATCCTTTGGAAGATGAAGGGAAAAGGTTTAAAAAAGATAAAGAATGGAAGCAAGTACGGTGAAAATAGTTAAGGAAAGAGAGAGAGAGAGAGAGAGAGAGAGAGAGAGAGCGCGCGCCTGAACAAAAAACTGGTCATTATTTTATGCGACCGTCATAAGTTTGCCAACGAGTTCGCCTGCATTCCAATGAAAGGAGCAATGATAATTGTAAGACACGCTTTTCATTAGGATGTTTGCAAACTTCAGTCAGTTTCGTGAAACGTTTCCCATAAAGAGTGTAGTTATTTTAACTGGTGTGGGTCCGTATCCCACTGCTGCCACCACCATGCTGGCACATGCTTGGAGCAGAAGTTACACATCGGATTTGGTTATTATTTTCACTGATTTTTATTGACCAAAATGTAAACAAATCCCACGGGCTAGAGAATGGCTTACTACAATAAACATTTCAGAGTGGACAAATGGCGAGAAGAAGAGAAGGGGTGAATTGAAAAAGATAGAGGAGGGAGTTTGAAGAAGCGAGAGGTGAGAAGACAACAGTCATGTGTAGCAAAATGGGAGATGGAGATTTCAAAGGGGATAGGAAAAAATGGTAGGAGAGAAGGAGGAAAAAAGACAGGGTGATATGGAATTAGGTTTACATGGAAAGAGAAGGTTGAGAATGGAAATAAAAGCGAAAGAATGGAGGGAGGGAAAATAACATGTGCTGTGTGATACGAGGTGTCTATCTACAGAGAAAAGTAGTATCCCATTAATGCACTATCAACTCTACCTGTCTATTCCAAAAAATCCTGTACATAAAAACTGAACAAATAATTGTATTTAAACCAAAGAATCTTTTTCATTTTTTGCACAGCGGACAATCATACTCCGAATGGTTCCCCCAGCAAATCGCTGCTCCTCGCTGACGACAAATACCTCCTGATCGTTGGCTGGGCCCTCGTCGCCGCCGTGGTCATCGTCCTGATCGTCAACATTTTCATCTGCAAGTACTTCTACAATAGAAGAAAGCACGACCAGGGAGGAGAGCATGGAGAAGAGCAGGAAAGAAAGGGATTAATGCCGTCGACATCGAATGAGTCTGTGATCGATGAGGGAAGGTAGCGATGATCATTATCATCTTCAATAACCAACTTGATCTTGCCATCATCCTGCTATTGATAGGACCATTTCGGGACAGAATAAACAGATACGAGAAAAGGGTGCTCCGACATTTGTTTTTTTTATTTCGTAAAAAGTATAGTGTTAGGGTGCATAATAAATCAGCAATGGAAATGTAACAGAGAAAAATGATAATCTGAAATATGGGGAACTTATTACTAAGCAATTGTATGTTATAGGTTCCCGAATAAAGTGCAAAAATATTGTAACTGAATTCGATAGCAATAAAGAAAGACATAAATAATTAGTTTGAGGCACTGACACATAACATGTCCGCAAAAACTAGTACATTTATATCGGGTTTCATTCGAAACTTTTTTCTCCCCCAAATGAATGTGGATCTTTTTTCATCACCAACAAGCTAAAATATGTGTTGTAAATTTATCTGAAATGATTTACATTGAAGAGTGTATTTCACATGTTGTGTTTTCACTCGAAACTTTTTATAATAATAATAATAATAATAATATTTAAGTTTTATATAGCGCTTAATACAAATGTCTCTAAGAGCCCTAAAATAAATAACAGATGCATGAGTAGAAAGAGCAAATATTTTTTGCACACTCTGCCAACACTTTTCTTGCGGTTTTCTTTTTGGTTTTTGGTTTTTTAACATTCATTTGATGCATGCAATTTTATAGAGGAAAATGTGCTACAAAAAAGCCTTATATCGGCAACACATTTATAGGTTCAAGATCATTATTTCCGATCGAAATGTGTTATTATATCAAGTTTTTAACTACATTCCCACGCATAGATATTGCTTTTAGAGTCATTACGTTTTATTAGACCAACGTAGCTATAAATGAAAAGTGTTATTGTTGCCAATTTGAAGAACGACATGTGATCAATTCAGCCCTTAAAATAAATCCTGTCCTGAAATTGTTAAAGAAAGTTAGAGATGGCGACTGTGTGCAATAAAAAAATATGAATCTTCATAGTCTTAGGAGATATATTAGAGTCACGAAGCCTGATTGGACGAGTACTAGCTAATGGTGAAAATGATAACAATGTTTTCTAAAAATCATTTTATCTCAAAGTGGCCGGAATCCACTTACTTTATCATCAATTTTCAATCTTTCAACTCGAA
Source organism: Strongylocentrotus droebachiensis (assembly GCA_035222895.1). NCBI lineage: Eukaryota > Metazoa > Echinodermata > Echinoidea > Camarodonta > Strongylocentrotidae > Strongylocentrotus > Strongylocentrotus droebachiensis. The sequence continues at coordinate 25,184 of JAVYIG010013613.1, forward strand.
CTTTTGTAAATGCTACACGTCGATCAGCAGCTAAGCTGATTCTTATAGTTATATCCCAAACAATCAATAAATCGATATACAAAATTGAGAATATGAAAATTAAGTAGCTTTTATTGGCTTTAAAATATAATATGATCTCATTTGTAAAGGCCTGATTTTTTTAATCGCGATATACTAAAAGTACACTAAAATGAATAATGCTTTATATCGTACTTGAATGCTCGATACAACAAATTGAGTCGCGGCGGATTATAAATGTAGCGGTTGTTAGGTCTTAATGTAGCTAAATATAAAGAATTGCAAATATCCAAGAGCTGGTCTCAACGAATTTTCATCATTAGTAGGCCTATTTAATAACTAGTAAAAGTCATACGAGTGTTAATTACAACAAATATTGTAATATGGACAGGCACAATGGCATGTGTAATAGTTTCTACGTTATTTATAATTATTGTAAATACGATATTTATTGAATTAATTTTGGATAATAACAAATTCTTCATTCCACCATTGTGCTTCCAATATATGTAACTACAGTTTCTAAAATGTTCATGATGCACTTTTATCAAAGAAAACTTTTCATATAGCCTATAACAGCAAGGTCATTATTGTACAGCGTATTCTGTTTTTTTTTTTTTTTATATTAATTGTATTTGATGTTTATTCATGTCTGTATTGAAGGGCTGGCCTGATATGCTTTTATCTATGTGAAGTGGACATGTATAGTATATTATATATTAAATTGCTGGTCGGTTTGTGAATATGAAAAATAAGTGAGTCGTTGTATTTTTATTTTGCATTGTGATTTCGTTGATTTAGACTATGAATTCTCATTCATGATTTTTGGTCCCAAATACGATAACAGATAATGCAAATTTGAAACAATATACCTCATGCATACTAATAGTTATTCTGTCTTCTCCCACATTCATTTCGATAAAAAATTCTTCTTAAAGTTCTGTGCTATCTTTCTCTCTCTCTCTCTCTCATCTCTCTCATCTGTATCTGTCTCTCTCTGTCTGTCTGTCTCTCTCTCTCTCTCTCTCATCTCTCTCATCTCTCTCTCTCTCTCTCTCTCACCTTTTAAAAAAAATACAATTTCCGTGCTCTACTTTGCTCTTTTCCTTCTTTTTTTTTAAATAAGAGTTGTTGCAAAGATACGATATCCTTGAATGATCAAAATTTCTTTCACTCAATAAAAAGATTCTCTACGTAGATCAAAGTCAATCAGTAGGCCTAGAATAATTTCATATAATACTGTATCACCATGAAATACCGGTACACTTATAATAAAACACAATTCCAATCGTAATTCAAAAATCAATAAGATATAATAATCGGCAAATCTATTTTAAAAATATATAAATAATTAGGCCTATCTGCTACATTGCTGAACCAAGATTTTCATAATATTTATAATTCTTACAATTACAGGTTTATTATACAATAGGCCTAATACACGATTGCGAGTGCATTAGTGAATATGCCACTGTACGCAGGTTAAGAAGTCAGGATAATTCTTACGAGACTTGTCGAGTTTATTGTCCGTCTCATTGTGACTTAACCAAGTGCAGTGCATATCACTAATGCACGAGCTAAACACATGTATTATTTGTTTTATAAGATGGGTTTACAATATGCTGAGTATAAAGTTAAGAAATTGCATACATGGTATAAATTAATGCACTCACACGTGATCCATGTCGACGCTTCTCATTGGCTACATTCTTGAACCCATCTTATAATGATTAATAACACACTTTACATGATGTTCCAGTCTCTTTTATAATATTTGCAAAACCTATAATACTAGTGATTCATTTAGTCAAATTAATATATTCTGCCTTATATACATGTACATGCGCAGTTGATAAAGTATACAATATATATGGACCATTTTGACTGATTCGTCAGTTCGTGTGACCGCCGACCAATCATTTATTTGTGACGTGTTGTATCCACATATGTAATAATGTAATTTATTTTTAAATGAAAAAAAAAGAGGAATAAGATGGTGGGTCTTAGTTTCGAAGATTTGTTTAAATTTCTATTTCTTTTGAAATAACCGGGTCTGGAGGAAAGACTACGCTCTATACCCATGTTATTCCACAGGAATGAGATGGTGAGGTCTTAGTTTGAAGATTATTTTTTTTTTTTAAATAACCGAGTCTGAAGTAAAGACTACGCTCTAATCCCATGCTTTATTACCGGGTCTTAATTTGAAAGATGGAAGGGTCTTAGTTTAAAAGGTTTTTTTTTTTTTTTTTTTTTTTTTTTTAACTTTTGAATAACCGAGTCTGGATTAAAGACTACGCTCGATTTTCATGTTATTCCACAGGAAAAGGATTATGGGGTCTTAGTTTTGAAGATTTTTTAAATTTTTGAAATAACCGGGTCTGGAGTAAAGACTGCGCGCTATACCCATGCTTTATTACAGGGTTTTAGTTTTGAACAAATTCGACAAAATATCCCTTCAAATTTATTACATTTGTGGGTAAAGTCATTATTACATTAAATTTTGTGGGTGATTCAAAATTATTACATTTGTGGGTAAAGTGGTTATTACATTTGTGGGTGAAATTATTACATTTGTGGGTAAAGTGTTATTACATTTGTGGGTGTTATTACATTTGTGGGTAAAGTGTTATTACATTTGTGGGCGTTATTACATTTGTGGGTGTAACAAATTTTTGAAATAACCGGGTCTGGAGTAAAGACTGCGCGCTATACCCATGCTTTATTACAGGGTTTTAGTTTTGAACAAATTCGACAAAATATCCCTTCAAATTTATTACATTTGTGGGTAAAGTCATTATTACATTAAATTTTGTGGGTGATTCAAAATTATTACATTTGTGGGTAAAGTGGTTATTACATTTGTGGGTGAAATTATTACATTTGTGGGTAAAGTGTTATTACATTTGTGGGTGTTATTACATTTGTGGGTAAAGTGTTATTACATTTGTGGGCGTTATTACATTTGTGGGCGTTATTACATTTGTGGGCGTTATTACATTTGTGGGTGTAACAACCCCCCCCCCCCCCCCCCCCCCGAGCGACTTTTCGGCCGGCGCGATTTTAGAGCAAAATAATAAAGCTGAGTCGTTGCGAAATTTTGGGCCCGATTTCAAACCCCCCCCCCCCCCCCCTTGAAAGAATCCTGCGTACGCCGCTGCATATGAATGATTATGAGACTGCATCTTGTTTTGTATTGAAAATAGGTCATCATAATATAACATATATTACATTTTTCATTCGGGAACAATATCACATTTCATTTCCCTTGTGGAGTTATATTTTTGTCCCGGAATACTATATTTTTTCTCAGCGCTACGAGCTTTGGAAAAACATAATGTCCCTCGACAAAAATATAACTCCCTCGAGGATCTCAAATGTTATATTGCCCCTCTAGGCAGTCAATATCTGTATACTTTTCGATTTGCACGACGAGAACGTGGACTACAACGTGTGACATCCTTTTAAGGCACCGCCAGTGCCTTAAAGGGAAGTCACACGTCCACGTCCACGCAAATCGGAAAGTCCCTAATATAATGTCTATGCGGCATCAGCTAATAAGGCACTAGTTTTCACTATCACTATGACTGTCAAGATATGCTGTCTATCATTTGTCATGTGACGTCATTTAGACCAATCGTGTTGCAAGTTCCTTGGTATGTGGTATATAACATACATTATACATTACTATATAATAACTTATAATCTACCAATCAACACCACCAATCACTACTACACAAAGGATTGTCAGTAAATAAAATGTCTACCTACTAGTTACAATATTTAAAATATATATAGAACGTCTGTTGAGAGTCAGGACGGCATTCATGTTGTCCTAAATGATAGGAGTTCATGCCCTTCTGGCTCTCAACAGACGCTGAGGACGATGTGCTTCTTATTCAAAGATCTTTCAACAGCTCCCATAAATCTGTCTTTCTGGTCAGATCATGCAGAGACCATGCAGAGACCTGGGGGTGTTTCACAAAGATCATAAGTTGAACTTATCTCTAAGTTGGACTTAACAATTATGGAAAGCCGTTAGCATCTATGAAAATATTTTGTACAGGTTATTTTAAAAGGCATAAAATGTTGATTCAAATCATTCATATTTTCTATTATCAAGGACATTTCATGTTCTTGATGTGGAATTAATAAAAAGTCTAAAATACTAGATTTTCTTGCCTTTGATATATATTTCTTAAGGCTACTAAGGAGACTTGGACCTGGAAAGGTTTAGGCTTGCGGGCAAGGTCCAAGAGAACATATATCTGTCTCTCTAGTCAGACCATGCAGAGATCTGGACCTGGAAAGGTTTAGGCTTGCGGGCCAGTTCCAAGAGACCATCCATCGGGAGTGGGTCGGCACCAGGAGGGAGAGAGAACTTGATCTGCTGAACGATCATGGTGAAGAAAAGAAACAGCTCCATCTTCGCCAGCTGGTCTCCCATGCACATGCGTTTTCCTTGAAAGAAAAAAAAAAGAATGCATGTTCATTGAACAATTTACTACCATTAACTGACTACATTGGTGTCAATTCCAGGAACAGGAGCACCCCCTTAAAAACCTTGAATGAACTAAATATACAATATTGATCGTTATATCCCATGAATGTGTTTGCCCCCTCCCAACTCTACAGACCGATCGACGCCCCTCGCAAAATGCAATTAACAACACAAACAATAATTAAACAAGTAAATATATAGAAGCGATGCCTATCCATTAGAGGCTATCCTCTTTCAGTGACCCATTTCAGGTTGGAATCTTCAAACAATGTTAAAGCCTCTCTCGCCCATTCATGACCCTAACAAATTAGCGTAGTCCCTCCCTCAATAATTTGGTGATAATAAAAAGAGGAAGGAATAGAAAGGAAAACAAAGTCAGAAGGGAGAGGGGCATGAAAATGACCCCCTTTAATACGCTTCCACTAATTACTGGTCTTTTTCATAGTTGTTTCATCCACCATGGAAGAATGATGACCCCCAATGATGCCGATGCCCTAGCCCCTTCAATGTCTGGACCTAGGATACGCCACTCATCTCAAATGCAAGCTCTTCCAACATGTTGAGATAATAAGAATATTTACATTCGTATAGCTCATAATACTACTAAGACCAAGCCCCATGGAATTTTTTAAGCGCAAAGGGACATACTTTGTAATGTGTTATGCGCTATTTAAAAATGGGTTATTATTATTATTATTATCCCAGTAACTGGATTCAATTGCTATCCGCACATGAGTGTTTTAACACCCGACTATGAGATTGGTGAGTAGGTAAAAATGAATCACACTTACCAGCAGAGAAGGGTAAAAAACTCTCGGGTTGTTTGACGAGGGTGCCATCATCATTCAAGAACCTGTCAGGGTTGAACTGCTTGGGATCTTTCCACACGTCCTGGTCATGGTGAAGAGACCTGTCGAGAAGTCATATGTTCATAGAATGAGGTGCTCGTGGACCTTGGGGAGTGTTTCACATAGACTAAGATCGACTTTTAGTTGGACTTAACTATGGCAGGCCGTTCATGCCACTGTTTGCTCTCACCATCATGATCTTTAGATAATATTTTTTCCTTCAATAATGAATTATTTAAAAAATGTTGATTCTGTGGATTTGTGACCATGATTTGTAAGTCCCTTGAGAGATCAATGCCATTAAATGATGAGAGGAAACAGTGGCATGAACGGCCTACCGTAGTTAAGTCCAACTTAAAGTCGATCTTAGTCTTTATGAAACACTCCCAGTACAAATAAATTGTTTTAATTCGTCATACCATTTCCATAATACCTCAGTCACTCAAACGACCGGCAACCAAGACCAACAACAGACCGAAAACAGACCGACCAAGAAAAGAAAAGGACCACAAAATGGCCAAACATTTGATTTGGCTGGACGGGGGTGTCATGGCGGCGTATCGTACGAATCCCTGCCCAGCCGGCTCGCATGTAGCCAGCGGCCTGTTGATTGGTTAAGCACCCATGTGCTTCGACCAATAGGCCTTGTCCGTTATTGTTCTAATTATTTGTCACGAGACTCACGACCACGCCCGATTCTCTCACCATAGGTTGATGAGCAAAGTTGTTCCTTTGGGTATCTTGTGTCCGCAAAGAACGGCATCTCTGGATGACTCCCGCGGTATCAGGGGTACTACGGTGGCCAGGCGTTGGACCTCTAACAGGGCTGCTTGGGTGTAGGTTAGACCAGAGCGATGCGACATTGAGACCTCTTTGTCGCCGATTTCCTGTCAGAGAGGAAAAAAGACAGGATTGGAAGACAAACTTGAGGGAGAGGTTGAAGAAGACAGATTGAGAGAGCAGTGCTGTGATTTAGTTGAAACAGGTACATCTGATTTCATGAAATATTTATGTGGATCACATCAGTGTTGTAATCGAGACCCTCGTCGAGAGTCCTCATCGAGAATGAGAACGGGATCTCACTTCTGAGAGCGAAACGAGACCGAGATCTCCCCCCACCCCCTTGGGCATAAGCATGCTATGTAATCAAAATCTATCTGTGGAATAATCGAAAAGGGATACTATTGAAAACCTTCCATTAACTCTTCCCCACCGCCTAATGAAATTGTTGTCATTGATTATAGGCCTATACACGCAACTTGAAATAAAGAGAACTTGAAAGGTAATATTTGCCAAATACAATATTATTTATTGAATATTGAAACCTTTGGTAAGACTTCCACAATACGATGCAGGGTTTAAAGAGGACACAACTGGTCTGTACCCCCATTTTTAAATCCAATTAGGATTTTTCAAAACCAATTGCGTGATAAAGATACCTCCTTTTGTATTAAAATTATGCACAACAAAATTGTTTTCTCCATTCATTGTTCGTTTTGTTTTTCCACATTATGCCCAGATCCCTTATCATCCAACTTTTAATATAATTCTAGTAAACCAACTAACATTTATGATCTCGTCATGGATTTTCTGCTGGATCTCTGGGTGACTGACGAGGTAGACGACCGCCCATGTCAGGGTAGTCGATACAGTGTCGGTTCCAGCCAAGTACAGGTCAACCAGAACTAAGTCCAGGGCTTCCAGTGAATAGCCCTCTGGGTCCGTACGACGCTGGATAAGGTAGGCGGTCAAGAAATCGCTGGCCTCCAGTTCGCCTAGTCGTTCAAGACGATAAGGATGATCAAATATTTATTTGAAAATCAGACACACACACACACAAAATTCCTTCAACAATAAAACAAGAAAAATGAACAAAACAGAACAAGAATTTCACTACAATGGATACATTTTGTTGATGAGTAATGGTTTAATGCTGGAACATCACATATTAAGCTATCTTAATGGGGGCGGACCAAAATATTTTGTTGGTCTGTTCACCAGTTCATCTTTAAATCAAAAGAGAAATTGTTTCCAGCTTTAACATAGCCAAGACTAAATCCATGTCGTACTTTTTAAGTATAGCTATGTGTTTGTTCTAATGTAATGCGACAAAATCTATATCATCAAGAAAAAACAAAGACATATGTACAGTACATCAACATAAGCAGATCATGATCTAAGGGCCACAACGGCTGCCCACCCCCATTGAGAGACAGAAAGAAGATTCCGGAGGAAAAAATAACAACTCTTGATATGTGTTTTACCCTAGTTTGGAAAATAAACCTATATTAATACAGTCAAACCTGTCTACAGCGACCGCCCAAGAGAAACACAAAAAGTGGTCTTTGCAGACAGGTGGTCTTTGTAGACAGGTTCCTTCAGTACATGTTTCAATGAGAAACCATTTTCAAGGGAAACAAAAAAAATGTGCTTGTTGTAGAAAGGTGGTCTTTGTAGACAGGTGGTCACTAAGGCAGGTTTGACTGTATTTACAATACTATGAACAAAAGTAGAAGAGTCATCAAAATAATGTCGATTACAAAATTGTATCTAAATTAATCGGCAAGATCTAAAGTTCATACCTTTACAGGCATCAATTCTGTCCTCTCGAATTTTGATCTCCTGGTGGAAAAAGGACTCGATGTGTGCCCATGAATCATAGAGCTTCCTCCATTTCGAGTCAGCGTATTTCACCACGGGCCAGAGGGAAGGGAAGAGAGCTAGCACTGCTCCCTCGTCACCCACCATGAGGTTCTGTACATGCCTCACCAGTTCGTCCCCGCTCTCGGAGCCGTGGTCGACCCGACGATCGAACACCAGTTTGTTGATGACGTTGGAGGAGGTGACACCGAAAGCGACGCTCGGATCCAGCGCTGACCCTACTTTGGTCTACAGGTTAAAGAGGGAAATTAAATAAAGGGAATGGTATTAGTCGGCATTTACCACCCCATACCCAAGAGATGATTGGGAGTTTTAATTAATTAATCTTGATTAATTTTAGGAAATAGTTGGAAATTAATATTACTTAAAATCATGACTTCAAAATCTAATCAGATTGTCTTTCTATGGATGGTGATACATTACTATCACCTAGTTGAGCCTTATATCTCTATGGTTCTTGATATATCGCGATTACAATTAAGGCCAATAAAAAAAGGAATGGGTATGTTCTGAATTTGTATGCGTTCTTGATTGCATTTCTTGGTCGTTATCATTATGCCAAGCTTTTTAACTAAGTAACAGAGATGTTTGGTCCTGCACGTGGAAGCTTTTCATTTATTCTTAAAACGCAAACGTGATAATTACTTTCATGTCAGACTTTTATATCAGACACACATCGATGATTTGAAATATTGGCACGCACTAACTTAAGAATAAACTCCCGATTGCACTGAACTATAATAATTACTGGTCGTTTGTTAATATAATCCCAAACGTAACAAGCTATACGGTAATGCATTTCTTACCGAAGAGTTAATTGATAGGTTTTTTGTGCAGCTTATCACTTTTTAATATGAACAAAGTAGAAGAGTTAGGCTAATAAGGATTCGAAGCTTTTATTAATTCTTAAAATTCTCTTTAAAAAGAGCCTGTTAATTTTACACACACGTGGACATTGATGGGTTTGTGCTTTGATTATTTAATTTCAAGGAAGAGGGAGTGAATTGTGGGCAGTCTTTGATTGTGAAGGTCCTGCAAAACTACTACTCAGGAAATAAATACTTTTTTGAGTAGATGATTTTCTTTTATTAATTTTAGGGAATAATATATATTTTTTTTTTTTGGGGGGGGGGGGTCGTTACGTTTTTTTTTCTGTTTTTTTTAAATATTATTATTTGTTGCATATACTCATATATGTCTTTTTACTTTCTTGATTCTTTTTTCTTTGGGTTGGAGTGCTGTGAGGGTTTTTTCATCAAAGGAAGTTGTTGCCAACAAAGATTGAAATACCTTATTATAGCTACTTTACCAAGGGGGTTAAAGGGATTCAGACCTTTTCCATAATTATTAAACGTGTTTTCATATAAGGAATAAGAGATAAACACAAACGAAAAATAATATTAAATTGGTGAACGACCAAATCAGCTGAATAGTATGTTAACAAGAAACATATAGTACTCCGTATATATAGGTCAATAGCAATTAGAGAGGGGTGGGAAATATATTTTCAGTCACGGTACTAACCACGGAAGAGGAGTTCTTGTGTTAATAGATATATAGTAAGTTAAATATTGATATTTGTTATACTTATATCAGAGAATTTAGTACAGATTACATCCAAATGTGACATTATTCCCTCTGTAGCCCCTGACCATTCAGCGGTTAATCTGGTTTTTCCATAATAGGTCATCGACAAAGAGCTTCCATTTCCATGCTTGTGCTTGTACTTATGGGTTTTTAGCTCCTCCAAAATCACAGAAAATCATTGCAATCTCTGATGATTTTTCCATTATATCCTTCTTAGGATATTGGTGAGATACTTGTTGTATTGTTTGAGGCTTGATTTTTGCCAATACTGCCTAGGAAAGGTGATATTTTATGCAGGAAAACAGCTTCCTACATAGGATTTTGAGGAAGAGCTTCACTGTGGTCCTACCTGTTGGAATACTGGTAAGGTTGAAATACAAAAATCACACATACCTGCAGTGCATATTGGATTATCAGGATCAACAAATTGAGGATCATCAAACGATTTTACCTGAACATCATTTTTGAGAGCTGCATTCTGATTTTTCCTCACCCTTTTTGGTTGGAATATTTGTTGTGAATTTTGTACTTCTTGACTGTGATTGTGAGTATGAAATCAGACTCAGTGTAGTCTTAGATCTACTCTCAAACTTTATTCGATTTGATTTTGAATTTCGAAGTCTAACCCACGAAGGCATTTACAATTGGCTTAGTGCACAAGGATTATAATTGCATAGACAGCTGGCTGAACCATTGTTTTGGATATAATAATTTCCCTGCTGAATCATGAATAGTAACGGAAAGAATCTTTTCGAAGGAAAAGGAGCAAGCTGTCGTCCAAAAGGCAAAAAGAATAGACAACAAGCCATTGAGATTCAACATCCACATATGCACTAATGTGGACACACTTACCAATAAAATGGAAGAGTTTGAAGCCAGAGTAAGATTGGAGAAACCTGGGGTCATCTGTGTTCAAGAGATTTTCCCCAAACATTCCAAAGATGATGTAAATGCTGAAATTGAACTGAAGCTCAATGGATATGATATGTTCATTTCCCCAGCTGCAAGGAGAGGAGTTGCAACATACGTGTCAACCGAAATGTCCTCGTCAAGACAAATATACTTGATGACCGAATTTGAAGAGTCTGTATGGTGTGAGATCCAAGTTGACGATGGCAGGAAACTCTTAATCGGAAATGTCTACAGGAGCCCAAGTTCTTCTGACACAAACTCTAGAAATTTATGACAGAGGCAAGCGATAGAAATGGTGATCTGATGATAACTGTTGGAGACCTGAATAGAGACATTGATTGGGCTAGAAACGTCGCAAATTGCTCAGAAGACCACCCAGCTTCTTATATACTGGACAACATTAATGGCCTATATTTGAGCCAGCATGTTACACAGCCAAAAAGATTTAGAGAAGGACAGAGGGAAATTCTGCTAGACCTGGTGCTTACCAGCAATGATGAGACCATTGACATCGTGAACGTTAACCCACCCATAGGAAAGAGTGGGGTACTTTGCTTCCATGTAAATCTAGGAGAAGTGGCTAAGAAGAACAGAACTACATACAAATACTACAAAGGAGATTATGGTGCCATTAAAGAAGACATAAAGAAAGTCAATTGGGAAGCAGAGCTAACAAATTTGAACATTGAGGAATCATGGAAACTGTTTGAATGCACTGTTAAACAGAGTGTAGACAAGCATATTCCTAAAGCCAAAATAGGACAAAGTGCTCATCCATCATGGATGACTCTAACCACAAGAAAACACCTAAAGGATAAGCATAAAGCCTGGAACAAATACCAAAAGAACAGTACTGCGGACAACTGGAGTATGTACAAAAAGGCTCGAAGTGCAGCCACAGAGGAGGTGAAAAGGTCAAAACAAGATTTTGAAAGACAGATTGCAAGAGAAATCAAGGAAAATCCTAACAGTTTTTGGAGTTATGTGAAGAAAGGAACAGCCAGTCACTCACGAATTCCTCCTCTACTTAAACAAGATGGATCACTTGCTTATAATCCAGAGGATCAAGCAGAAACACTAAATGACTTCTTCATTAGTGTATTCACAACAAAGGATGCAAACCAGATCCCGAAGCCAGTGCCATTAGAGGTGGCAGAGAGCCTGGAAGAGCTAGAGTTATCTGAGGACACCATCCTGAAACACCTCAAGACACTGAAGCCTGACAAATCCCCTGGTCCAAATGAGATACACTCAAAGGTACTGAGAGAGACTGCAGATGCGATATGTATTCCACTCTATCTGATTTTCAAGAAATCCATGAATGAGGGACAAGTACCAACAGCATGGAAAAAAGCCAGTATGTTGTCCCATTACACAAAACAGGACGTGATGATGGCAGTGGTAATTAAAGACCAGTGAGTTTGACATCTGTAACTTGCAAATTCATGGAAAAGATAGTGAGAGATAAGATAGCAGAGCACATGGAAAAGAATGAGCTTTTTCTGCCAGACAACATGGATTCAGAAGTGGAAGATCATGTGCTTCACAGTTATTGGAAGTATTAGAGACATGGTCACAACTTGAAGACCTTTCAATATCATTTGACTGCATTTACCTAGATTTTTTGAAATCTTTTGACAGTGTCCCTCACATGAGGCTGATTGCAAAGATTGAAGCATATGAAATTAAAGGGAAATTCTCCAAGTGGATCAAAGCCCTACTGACATGTAGAACGCAAAGAGTTAGAGTAGATGGAGCCTACTCATCATGGAAAAATGTAACAAGTGGCATTCCGCAAGGGTCTGTGGTCGGCCCGATCTTGTTCCTCATCTACATCAACGATCTTCCTCTAGCACTCTAGTGTTGCGTTGTTTGCCGATGACACCAAGTATATGGACCGGTAACATTTTGGTAACACGCATGTGGTCATTCCGACCCCGGAGTGGGGGGGGGGGGGCGGGTGCAGATGTCAACAATTTGCAACATGATATTGATGCTCTGATGGAATGGTCAAAAAGATGGCAGCTACGCAAGGTTATCCACTATGGACACAAAAACCCAAGAGCAAGATATTCCATCAACAAAGAGACAAACTCCATGATAAAAAACGTAACTGAGGAAAAAGACCTAGGAGTCACCTTTGACCCATCCCTGAAATTCAGCCTGCATGTCGGAAAAATTACAGCCAAGGCCAATTCCATCCTTGGGCTCCTCAAGAGAAACTTTCATCACCTTGATGAAAAGTCATTAGTTCTCATGTATAAAACCCTGGTACGACCTAAGTTAGAGTACTGCTCAACAGTATGGAACCATCTTTTGAATAAGGACAAGGATAAGTTGGAAAAGGTGCAGAGGAGGGCTACAAAACTTGTCAAAAGTGTGAGACACTTAAACTACTCAGAGAGACTTAAAGCACTGAAAATCCCCACTCTACAGTTCAGACGGAAACGATCTGACATGATTCAAGTGTTCAGAATAATGCACCAGTTCGATAATCTTCAAGAAGAACATTTCTTCAGCAGAACAAAGTGCAGTCGCACCCGTGGTCACTCACTTAAGCTTTACAAGCTAAAGTGCCGGAAGACATTAAGGAAAAAATCATTCAGCCAGAGAATAATCAATGTGTGGAATGGTCTTCCAGGCGATGTTGTGGAGAGTACCACTATGAATCGTTTTAAATCTGGACTTGAGAAATGGTGGAAAGATGCCCCAGATAAATATGATGACAACCCCAACCAAACCAAACCGTGGATAGGAACAACAGTCTAAAGACTGAATAATCCTGGATCAAAATGTGACAAAATGTGAAATGTGACAAAAACTGAAACTAAAAGATCTTATTGGAAGTTTAATAACCTACCTTTTATTGAAGTTTATTGAGAACATGAATGGACATGAAAGATTATGTTTGAGTAGGAGAGAGATATAGTGGAAATGGAATATTGTATAAAAATAAGTTTATTCAACTGAAGGGTCAAACTCTGTTTGATGAACAAAAATTTAAAATATATATATCGACTTCACCATATCTGCGATGAACAAGGGTTATCAAAAAAAGATGCATATTCTATTGCCATTGGTTTAAGTAAGGAAGAAATCACAAAAGTTAACAAAATGTATTCAAATATTCCTAGGAATGGAATTCGAGTGTTCAGCGTGCAAGGAAGTCCATCGACTGTGGTCTTAGTTTAGAATTAACATTTCCAAAGAAAGTATTTAAATTTGAAGAAATAACTTCAAACAGGGACGCCTAATCTCCCCTGCGCTCTTCTCCCTCTACACAAGTGACTGTAAGAGAGTGTAGCATCATCAAATATGCGGATGATACTATTATCACAGGTTATCTTTATGAAGATGTAGACACATATACGTTTAGGTTATAGATGAGTTTGTAAGATGGTGCAATGACCATTTCCTGATACCAAACGTAACTAAAACAAAAGATATCATAATTGATTTTCGTCGAAACCCCGATCATACCCCGATTTTGATAAATGGTTCTTCTGTAGAACAGATACAAAGTTACAGAGTAGAACAAGTTACAGGGAATTCGGTAGAATGCCCATTGCAAAAAACAAACATGGACACCAAATGTGACGCTTAGAGGGGTCCCACTATGGTTTACAAGTTACAAAAGACAGTAGATGAAGGAGAGGGCATTGGTATCTTGTGGGATTGCCAGTGAAAGCCTCTAAACTCACCAAGGGGTTTTGAACAATGTGGTGTAGACCCGCCCCCCCCCCCCCCCCCCCCACTCCGAGAACGGACGGACCCCATGCGTGTTACCAAAATGTCCGGTAAAGGGGTACTTTTCGTGCGACAAAGTCCAGCCCGAGAATTGTAAAAAAAAAGGGGTGTATTAACTTTTCACCCGGAGATTTCTTTAAAAAGAGGGGTGTTTTTTCTTTTTTTTCTCTCATCTCTTTGGACTCCTGAGAAATTATTCCGAATTTAGGGGGAACATTGAGCATTTTTCATGATTTAGGGGGGTCTCCAAGGCAGGAAAAGCCCGCGAAAGGGGGGTTCGGAAATGTTGGCAGTCCTAAGATAGGGGGTGCTTTCAAAAAGAGGGAACAAGCATAATGCGTACCCTAAATAACACTGAGTGGGGGGGGGGCGGGGGTGTAGAATCAAATTTGAAAGAGCTCCAAGCAAAAGAAAAGAAAAGAATATGGTTTGAAATTTACAAATCTGAAGGGTAATAAAATTATTCTTAATTTAATCGTCTTTTTCACTGTATTCTTCTTTTAATTTTGCTGATAATAATGGTGATGCAAACAACAGGCATACATGTATATGCTAAAGATAAAGTTGAGTTCTGGTCATGCGATTGCATTGTGAAAGAAACGTTGTGGAATCGATCAGAGAGGTTGATCATCTAGCATATACGTATTGTACTGCAAGGTTCTGGGATCATCAAAATGATAAGAAATGTGGCCCAGTCGTGGTAAAGTTACAAGCACTGTACACAGAAAGATGTATATGGGACTACAAGAACGTGTGGCATACAAATCCGTCCCGATAGTTATGATGTTACACGTTATACATCCCACATTTGGAATATTATGGAATTTAAAGATCCATGCTTTTCAGGGAACATTTTTATCTGATTTTCTTCGACACTTGCATATGATAATGATAACGCTCACAAACTATATTTCACCTCTTCCAAAAACTCAACCTTCTCTTGGTATATCGAAGCACTGCGACTCACCCCCCCCCCCCCCCCTACCCACCCCCTCCCTCCTCGGGTAATGCCCCATTTGGAAGCCCCTACATCATAAACCATGGACCCTACCACAAAGGTCCGGGCATATACAAACACAAGTATTGACAAGACAGGAACTTACCTTGAAGTAGCTGATAACATGTCTGGCCTCTGTTTGGATAAGGGGCTCCAAAGATACCTTGCCGAAGCCCATGCCACGTAGGGTGGTGTGGGCGAATTTTCTTTGGCGTTTCCATTCTTCATCTGCCAGTGTGTCGAAGAGACCTGGGGGTACAGTTGTACATGCTTCATCAAATAAAATTGCATATATATATATATATATTTAAAGCCAATTAAAGCTATAATAAAGACGTTATTATCAGAATTATGCTATCTTGCAATATTTTATAAGCATTAATTAATTGTCAATAGTAAAATTCTTATTCAAATGATGCTTAGGGTTAAATTTCTGTGTCAACTTTTCAGTCTTTGGTTTAATAGTTTACATGTATGATCAGCCATCTTTATTTATTTCATTAAAATGATCATTGTCATTATCATTTATCAATTATGATCATATTTATATTTTACAAATGCTTTCAATTTATATTTGTGATTGGCAAAATTAGAATCATGATAAAATTTCAGGACAGTCACAGAAAACAAAATTCAGCACATAACAATGAGTGGTAAAAGGGCATTGTTATAACAATTACAAATACAAACCCCCTCCCCCTTTCTTGTATTATTTGTTGACAGTCAGCTAGCTCTAGACAGCCATAGAATCAATGACCGTTTGGTACTCAACAAACATGAGTCCAGGCTATTTACAGCAATCAACATTTTTAAGAGGAGTGATCGATTCGATTGAAAGCCTTATAAGCGTGAATTTATGGGCGAAACTGTAGGGTATTCCACTCCAGCAAAGCATAGAGAGTCAATGCTAATACGTATTGATCTTAAGCGCTGCACTACGTGCTAAGAGGCACCAACTGTACATGAATAGTCAATACAAACATTGCACACTAATGCACACAATAACCAACAAAAAAATTCTTTTTAACATCGGTAAGTTGGAAAATTTGAATTTTAAAGGTACATGTATTTAGGTATCATCAATTGTCACTACCGATTTTGAGTGAAATCAGTTGAGTTTTGGTGATTGAAATGGTGAGAATGAATAGAACAGGATAGTAATGCAGCTATGTGTGGTATGGGCCAAATGATGACAGATGGCAGTATATTCTTCTAGTACAGTGTGATTGAGAAAAAAACAGCACAACATAACAACAACAAAAAGAACAAAGTCAAAGAATACCTAGTCGATTGGGGTTGAGGGCGAGAAAAGCAACAGACTCGCCTCGATCTGCGAAGTCCAAACCAGTCTTACAGGTGAGTTCTTTAACAGCTTCAGATCCGTTGACGATCAATATGAGCTTTCGACCTAGATACAGTGAGTAAATGGAACCATATTCCTTGCTCCAGCCCACAAGCGAATCCAAAAATTCATCGTGTGGTTTCAGCGAAAATAGATTTCCGAAGAAAGGAAGTGCGGTCGGTCCTCTGGGGATGTTGAAGCCAACACTGGTCCTGTTCCTCAGGAAGGTTACGACTATGGTAAAGGTGGTTACGAAGACGAGCAACGTTCCAGCATTCTCCGTTATAAATTCGACGGCCGCCATTTTCGTGGACTTTCAGCTTAAATCACCCGTGTTTGTCGTCCGTATTCAATACAACCAATCTTGCGAGTAGTCAATGCCCGCATTCTCTGTTGACGTACATTGAATTGATTGCATTCATTTGAAATAGTCATTGCAATCTATTTTTAGCATTACGTAATTGTAGGTGGCAACGATTTGCAGCACGTGCACCGGGAATGGGGAGAGAGGGTGGGAGGGGGTGCTGGGTTGGGTGTATGTACTAATGTAGTGAGCACGTACTGACAAGCCTCGATCTGCTGCCCAGGCCTTGTATATACATGTAATATCTTGAGGACACTGATGAGGACCTACATATTGTCAATATCCTGACCTTGGTCGGCGAGAGGCTATTATAATAATTATAATAATAAATATCTATAAAGCGCATTTATCTAATATCTTACCCAAGGCGCTATACAAAACAATATACACAAATCTCTCTCCAGAATTTTAACAACGTAATATCACTTGTAACTCTGAGTAAATAAAACCGTTTTAACATGTTTCTGAAAGGTATATAGGCATTGAATGTCCCTTCCATACAGACCCTCATTATTAGAGTATGAGACCCTCAACCCCACCATCAATTGGTCACAAAAAATCACCATCGTGATCGCCTGATTTAAGTGTGCATGCATAATGCTTATACATTATATTTGCCCTAATTGGAAATGATCCAGAACTGCAAGCTTGAAGTAGAACATGGTGACAAATATTCGTTTACATTGTGAGTACACCATTCAATAGCCCTATTTTTATTCCTTCATGGGGCTCTAAGGAGTCACATTTCTTCCCCGCCCCATCACATAAAAACATGACAGCTATTGCCTCTAGGGATTTTTTTTTAACCCATGACAATAGACCAGTTCGTAGCTAGCACATGGGTCATATGACCCCAAATATCAACATATCTTTTAAACATAGATAAATCCAACTTTGTGCCTTTTGGAATAATCACAGCTAAAGTCATGTGATTCTTTGTTTGCCCTCTTGAAAAGATTACTTCCACCTGTGTTCAATAGAATGCATCACAGTTGCATGCATAAGTAATGATTACATAACCTTCGTGAGCATGTATCCAGTATTAGTCTCAGTGGGTTTTACAATTTTGTTCAAGTGACCTTTATCTGCGCATCCGCATATCAATCCGCGCATGCTCAGATTGTATCTACGAACTGGTATATTACCCCCTCCCACCCCCCCCCCCCCCCCCTTAGATGGTTTTTGAGGGATATTTACAATATTTTTTAGTGTCCGGTTATTCACTGTTGCCCATAAAGTTGGAATAAATTTGTCTTTCCTATTTTCATGTTATGATTGTGATATGGTTTACTCGCATGTTAATAAAGTTTACATTTTCTCAAAAATGTCTTGATCAATATGACTCTTTAGATTCATCTGTTAAGTTCCGAAAAAGATGTTTTTATCTATAAATTATTCATATTCTCACAAAAACTTAATGAAAAGAGGTACACAAAGACTTATCATAATGTTATGGTCAATAGTGTAGTTGTCCAGGAGGTATAGGGGGTATCATCTGGGATCATAATGCACTGGCGTACTGGTGGGAGGGGGTGGGCGTGGGTATCTTCTGCCCTCCAAAAGTTCCACGTTCAAAAGTGGGGGAAGAAAAAAGAAGGAAAGTATTAAACTGAGAAAAGAAAAGAAAAAGAAAAGAAGAAAGGGTTTTAGGACAATTACCCCCTGGGCAATCACCCCCGGAAAATAACCCCCCGGAAAACTACCCCCAAAGGACAATTACCCCCTGGAATATTACCCCCCGGAGAATCACCCCCCGAGGACAACTACCCCCGAGGACAATTACCCCCCGAGGACAATTACCCCCGAGGACAATTACCCCCTAGGACACTTACCCCCGAGGACAATTACCCCCTAGGACAATTACCCCCCGAGGACAATTACCCCCTAGGATAATTACCCCCTAGGACAATTAACCCCCGAGGACAATTACCTCCCGAGGACAATTACCCCCCGATGACAACTACCCCGATGATAATTACCCCCCCCCCCCCCCGAAGACAATCCCCCCGATGACAATTCCCCCGAGGACAATTCCCCACGTGGACAATCAGGATTCAATAGCAAAAGACGATCCGACACATTGAGAGATGGCTACGATCCCCTGCATGAACCCATATTCTTTCAAATACTATAGCACGTTGTCTTCCTCATTACTACACACTTCCCTTTTACTATAATTTATGCAACGCCAGTGCGGTTGCTAATTTCCACGAAGGATGTAAGTTTTAGGTAATTGTCCAGCGCTTTTCAAAATGCATAGAAATACATTTCTCTGGAGCAGCGTTTTTTTAACTTTTTGTTAGTCACGATACCCTCTTAAGAAATGAAAAGTTTCTCCCAAATCCCAAAGTCTTTGCAGACTATTAATTTTGCATGGCTCTGGCTCTCGTCAAGTGCTATGCACACACGTATGGGCACATTTAAGAATAAAAAGGAGAAGACATTTTCAAACTGGTAACAAATTAGTATATAATCAAGGGCGGATCTAGCTTTTTGCTAGGGGGGGGGGGTTTGACCAAAATAATGACGATGCGGAGCATCGTCGACGAGCCGCGAAGCGGCGAGCCGATTTTTTTGGGGGTGTTTATTTGAACCCCGTAAGTGATGTTTTCCTGGCATCTATTAACACAATGGAGACCATAAAAAGCAGTGCATGATAACGTCTTTTTAAATCAAGTAACAGTTAAATACACAGTTATATCCAGAGTTATCATGTGTTTGGTTAAGTTACCAGATGAGTTGAATATCTTCTCACAATATTTGCACTTGAAAGGGTTTCTCTCAAGCGTGCGTTCTTTTTTCTTTCTTTTTTTCTTTCTTTTTTTTTTTTTTCTTTTTTTTTTTTTTTTTTTGTGGGCCGCCCAAGGGGGGGGGGGGGTTAAACCCCCTAAACCCCCCCATAGATCCGCGCCTGATAATCCACACACTATAAACTATTTAAAGTACTGTATGCGGGCACCTTGCCGCCGAATGTACATAAATAAAAAGTGATATATTCGGTCATGACCTTGATACACGAATATGAGGGTATTCGGGCCTCTCGTTGCCCTTATTTGCCTTGCTGTCAAAATATTGTCAGCGAGCGAGAAAGGAAGACACTTTAGTATCTTCAATTTTAATTTTCTCATGTAATTACATATTTTAACCGTTTCTGGTATAAGATTTGTTTACAAAATCAACGTTTTCCAAATCATTCTCTTGCGGCACCCCGGTTGGAAAACGCTGTGCTGGAGTTAAACAATCAAATGAGATGAATTACCAGAGAGCGGATATTTATTTTCTTTTGACATGGCACCGTACATATAACTTGAAGGCAATTTCTATTTCAAAATAATTTAACGTACACGACTACTTCAGCATGACAACAGATATAAATAGATAACGTGAAGAGAACCTTAATTATGGATCATGACATGGGTGAGGGCCCATTATACATACCAAGACAAATACACGATCAGCTGATTAAAAAAGTTACAGAGGATACATAAATGAAATCTTACATCCTAATTTCTTTGTTGTGCCATGATGGTGAGAGAGACTGTAACGCGTACTCATCTGCGCGCAATGTATTGTTCAATTTCTAAGAAATGTAATTTCTGTTCTTTACTCGGTAGCACAACTACAGGGGAATTGGGCAACATCCACCCCCCCCCCATATCGAATTAAATAATATGAAAAGACTGAAATGAACTTCATAAATAACAAAGAAAATGAAGGTTTATGCAATTTTCTGTAAATAGCAATTTGGAGAGAAGCTTGCGTTATATGTCACAGTGTTATAAATTCCTCGGGGGTAGTTGTCCTCCGGGGGTTATTGTCCTCGGAGGGGGGGGGGGGGGGAGTTGTCCTCGAAGGGGAGAGGGGTAGTTGTCCTCGGTGGGTAATTGTCCTCGGGGGTAGTTTTCCTGGGGGGATAGTTGTCCTCGAGGGTAATAATATTAATAATAATAATAACGTTTTATATACCCAGGGTAGCCACTTCAGTTATGAAACTGCTCCTCCAGCGGGCCCTGCAAAACATAATATGTTATTACTACCCTTCTCCAATCTAATATGCTGAGCGCCTAGCTAGAAGGC
>JAVYIG010013614.1:0-42500 GCA_035222895.1 Strongylocentrotus droebachiensis
ATAGTGAGGATGTGTTCACAACTAGACAAAGGTATTAATTTCCTATATCCACCGCCCATAGGATAAGCGTTGACATGTGTGAACGACACTGCAAGTACTCAACTAAACTCTATAGATAACTGACAGGCGATACGTGACTTGGTATAGCCCTGGGCCGTGACGTCATCACCACATCCATAGGAAGGTTCCCCATCTACGGTTACGCCGTTGACATTGATGTCATGACGTCATAATAAGATTGCATCGGGGGGGACAGAGCCGGTTTGTATACAATATTATGATACATTGAGGGAGAAATAATGGCTATGGAACTCCATAAGGGACAACGGGGAGAAATGGAATACGAACCCGGCGTTTTACTGTGCCTCAAAATAGTCTAGTTCAAATCCACTGGAGTTGCAAGTTGAACGAAAACGAAACGGGTTTATTGATCCCTTGATAGGTGCAATAATCGTTTCTGCAATCTGCATGACATTTAGAATAGATAAAAAATTAATCTTGGCTTTTAAATTTTCAATTTAGTTAATCATCTAATTCGTATACAGCCCCTATCATTTGCGAGTAAATATAAATATTGACAGTATTCCCTAAGATAGGAGACGCGATAGCTCGCGATGGTAGAGCAATGGCCTCGCAACCTGTAGATCACCGTTTCGAAACCAAGTCGATGCGCTATACAGTGCCCTTTGGTAAAGCATTTTTCCTCATCACCAAGTTCCTCGGAAAGGACTTAACACCAGCGGCCCCCTGCATGGTTGCTTACCTATAAACATATACACATTGCTTTCTTAGTAGTCAAGTAAAACATACGAAACATCAAGCCATCAAACCATGTTCGAGCGAATGACACAGAATTCTTTCTATGTATGCCTTTGACCATTGGTCGAGAGTATTCAAATAAAGCTATTTGGGAGGGAAATATTAAAATATGAATATTAAACATCTCCGAATGTATTATTTGCAGCACATTAATACAAAGATCAACCTCGCTAATTTACCGAGCCGTCTTGAGAAAGATTATATACGATTAGGACTCTCAATTTGGGCTTTGTTGTTCTCTTCAGTCATACCAAATTCGGTTTATCAATTAAATCGAGTAAGAAACCATATCATTTCATCCATAACTGTGAAATAAAGGCCTCTGGTCTCTATAGCTACGCCCATCTCATATTATTTTTTGCCTCACGGTGATTTATCTCACGTACTCAGCCGGGAAAGGATAGTACGAGCCGGGAGTGCTTATTGTTAGCAGAATATTATCCGGTGCTCCAATGCTTCCGTCCGTATATCAACTGTCTCCCCAAAATATGTCAACACGTCCCAATTAGTCAAATTGTTTGCATTATTTCACGTATCCTCGGGTATTTACAATCTGTTGTTGTTAGGGGGGGGGTTTCGTCTTAATTTCGTCGAATGTATAATAATATTGTGAGTCTGAAATCTGCCTTCTGGTATATTGTTTCTCACAAATTCGTATAGATTAAATATTTGAAATGTATCAATACATTTTATCAAATCAATATAAAAGTTGAAATGATTATGAATTTAGAGGAAGGAGGCAAGATTCCCTAAAGCATGAGCTTCGTGATTGGGCTGCCATAAAGAGAGAGTTAAGACAGACATTACATTAAAACACAATGCATACACAGATATGTTTATGAATGACAAAGAAAATAATAATACATATAGAATGGTCTTACCTGAATAATAAACTCGTGATATGAATTGAATATTCAATTCATATTTGCCATTAATAATTTATTGTTAACATGGTTAAGGTTGAAGTACATTACTCATTCCTCTACCTATAAGAACGAAAATCATACTTAATAAGTATTTTAAACAAATATGACAGAATTACATTCATTACATAAATACGTAAATATGTAAATGAATGACAAAGAAAAGATCGATTCCTTCAAATCTATGGTTTTATTTTTGTCTACTACGTCACAATCCAAACCTGAATATTTAGAGAGTAAATTTGCATATTCATAACAGATCGATATAGGACGATACTCCGATAGGGTATCTTGCATTATGAAGAGAGGGGGTACTGAGAGAAATTTCCGCTGAAGATCCCTATGATTATCATACTAACGTCACGTGGGAATATGAGTTTATACAAAGTAGAAGAGAGGTCATCAACCAACAAGACTGAGAGGTAGAGGGAGAGAGAGAGAGGGGGAGAGAGAGAGAGAGAGAAAGAGAGAGAGAGAGAGAGAGAGAGGGGGAGAGAGAAACAGGGAGAGAAAGAGAGAGAGTTAAGGAAAGAGAATAGTCTCAAAATGGAAAACTTTAAAATGAGTAACACCGAATGTTTTTTTTTTATTTTTTCAGTTTGATTTGATTGATAAAATAAATTATCCTTCTCTGATATTCTTTATAGTAGCCTACTCTCTTTCCTCTCAAGTGACTCTTTTTCTTTTTATCTTCCGCTTTTCTCTCCATCCTTCTCCTCCTCCTCCTCCTCCTCCTCCTCCTCCTCCTCCTCCTAGTCCTCCTCCTCCTCCTCCTCCTAGTCCTCCTCCTCCTTCTCCTCCTCCTCACCCTCCTCCTCCTCCTCCCCCCTGTATTCTTGTTCTATATACCTTCCCTCTCTTTTTCTCCTTAACTCTGTTTCTCTGTCAGTATTACTCATGGATGACCATGATCAAATAACAATATATTTATGATCATATTACTTGTTTATTACGAAGGTTTCTGAAAGGTCAAGGGAAGTGAAATCTCCCTCAGAGACTACTTAACCCTCGCCTTCAAGTTCTTTTATCTCAATCTTAACAAAATGACAATCTCAATTTTCATTTCTCCCCCAATCTCCGGTTCATCCACATCACAATGACCGTTGAGATGACGTGATGAAGATAACGTCCATCTTCTTCTATGACTATAGATGTTTGATCATAATGGGAGGGGGTCGAATCCTTAAATCGTCCCCAGATCGGAAGGGGCATGATTGTATAGTTAGGTTGTATAAATTACTTGCCTCTCGTTCAAACAACAGAGGACAGGTAGGGAAGGGAGAATGGGGAGGGGGGAGTGATGTACGCCAAGGGCTTCCCTATAATGGATACACTAATGAGATGTATTTTCGTTGAAGAGTGGGTCCGTACCCGGAAGGAACACTGTTCAATCGTCGTGAAACAAAAAAGAGATAGAAAGAAATTTTTAAGCTTTTGACTGTAGAAAATAATGTTTAATGGATGCCTGATATTATTTGTCCTTAATTACGATACACTTTATGGGCCTGTTAAATGTTCGTCAATAGGATATACCTTTGCATGAAATATCCATGTGGTTGCAAGGAACATAATGATTAATATAACAACAAATAAATTCAAAATATTATCAGTATGATTATCATATCACACAGTATATTCACCGACATTTGCAAGATGTCAGTATAATGAAAATTTTGTGACCGCGACCTTTAAAGCCTATACTCAAAACATGAATTTTCAAACAGTCTTTGAATTATTTTTCATTTTGCTTTAATCATATAGTCATACTATGCCCATGATAACCTAGTTCCTATGAGTGGATATTAATCTGCTTTCCGCTTTCTCACTTATCGCGTTCACTTTCGTTTATTAACTGCGATCGTAGAGCATGGGGTGATTTAACTATTTTCAAATTTCTTAATTCGCCCCTCCTCTTTGAAGAGGAATTAAACCTTCCTACAAACTCACCTCAGTAGAAGTAGAAGATTGGTGAACGCTTATAGCAGAGCCGGTCAGATAAGGGAGTAAGAAAATTGTGAACTTTTGAAACTTAGGACAACCCCTATAACTAATGATCGTGCTGTTTTTAGAACCCTTAATATTGGCCACAAATTTGAAGAGAAGGGACAGAGACACTGCAGGCCGGTTTTCCCTTTTGTCTCCTCAACTCTCTTTCTTGACTCAATATCCATTTTCTCTTGAAATAGCAATTGTCTTTATTCAACAGAAGAAAAAAATAATAATCATACAACTGCATAAAAAAACGAAAATGAAAACAGACAGAAGTCAAGCGTGGTACCGGATAAACTCAGTATTGATATTGATTGAAATAAAGTCCACATCCTTCCGCATACTGTATGTCAAGGTGAGCTTGTTTGCTCCCGTCGCACTTGGGGAGGGGGGTCGTAGTTTGAAAAGAAAAAGAGGGACCAATGAAGAGAGAGAGAGAGAGAGAGAGCGAAAGAGAAATAGAACTACAGAGAAAGAAAGAGAGAGATAGAAAGAAAGAGAAAGAAAGAGAGAGATAGAAAGAGAGAGAGAGAGAGATAGGGAGATATATATATATAAAAGTGCAGAATTCTCAACTCTGACATGACATATATAATTTATATGGGTGGGGGTAGTGTGATTTGTCCCATTCTTTTTCACGGGGAGGGGTGCCCTGCCCCTCGATACTATTTTAAAGATTTAACACAATATTTTTTAAACAACGAAATGGTTGTTCAGTGCATTGGGGAAACATATTACGTTTTCCCCATGTCCTATTAATACTCAACTGAAGACCTCCGCTATTACTATTATTACATAATTTTTTTTAGTTGAATGATATTATAATATATTAATATGCATGTATTATATGAACGTCTATTTATATGTTTTAGACGAAAGCAAACTTTTTAGATGTTTTATTTCATTCGCGATATAGGCGATGTTTCATTCAAAATCGTTGGCAAAAATCCGCAGTAATTAATCATTTAATGGTTCCTAAATTGTAGAAGAAGTGACAGCCTTGGCACGATAAGATTTGTATCTCATACTTTGATCTTAAAATGTCATGCTTAGTTTTGATATCCTATTAATCCAACCTGCTTTAAAGTACTTTCCATTTAATTAGTCGATAATGAAGTGTGATTTAGTGTCGAAAATCTGTTTAAAACCTGAATTAATCAGATATACTAGGACTACGAATAGAGAATTCGTGACAGATATAGAGTATGATAAGATACGTATCAAACAGTTTGATCTAAAATGACATATTCAGTTTTTATATCCTATTAATCTATTATTACTTTCTAACATGTACATAGGTTATTTACAATTTGTAATGAAGTTTTGAAGTGTCTAAGAAAAACGATGCTATTTACAAAATCTGGAAATCAAAAAGTCTATCACTCTAGACTCTATCCAATAGATGATGTAAAATAAATCATACTGGAATTGTTATATTTCCTTACGAGTGGCCTTTAAGTACAGTAGTAGGCGGAACGTAAGGGCGTAACATAAGGCAATTCGAGCCAAACCTTTTTAATTTCATAGTAATCTTTTGGCAATTGCATTTTCTTCACAAATAAGAGAACATTCTATATTTCATCCTCCCCTGGCCTTTCTTGAGAGAACTCAAGGCATACTTTTACAGTAATGAATTAAATTATCACTGAAGAATTAAAAATATGCTTGTGTTACTCATACCATGGTACTGTTAATGCACATTGTAAGTCTCTCTCTTACTCCTCCTGTACATGACTATAAACTTCAACATTTCGGGAGGGGGCGATCATGTTGTGGATTTTGGAGAGCAAAAATTATAGATCACAAAGAGCTCTTAAGTAATTCGTTCCGGTAATTTATGGATCAGGCCTATTGAGAATCTCAAGGTCCCATGATTTTTATTTGGCAATTGTTTGGATTTAAAGAGATAGTTTTTGGCAATTACTTCCCTTTTAGTACATGTATAATGATATTACACCTACCGTACTATCTTCGAGATTTCGTAATCAATATGTGAAATGAAAGTACTTGTATCATTGCATTTTGAAGACACTCATGCAATATAAACAAAATACTAGGAAACTATTTTTATTAGATTAACGTGGAATAATTATTCTTCAGAAATACTCAAAATATTACATAAAGGTTTTTACTTTACGCTTGTTAACATTTTCCAGTGCGCCTTCCTTCCTGTGATTATGCTTTTTGGGGGTATTCTTTGAACAAAATCAACAAATTAGGAAGTTTACAGCCAGCATGCCCCTTTTATACTGTTTATTGACCTGATAATAGTAGTAAATATTGGTTTTGAATTTTGAAATTAATTAATTGTACACGTCAATGGGGGGGGGGGGGGGGGGCAATTGCTCTACAAGATTTTGGTAATCAACTGACATCAGGATAGTGCACTTCTCCTATAATGGATCAAAGTCAGGGAAATAAAATATTAACATGTTTGAATGAAAACTATGGAAATCGTTTTCCTTCATAAAATACATGCCTTTATTTTTTGTCAGGGCAAAGATATTTAGCGTTCGGTTTGGTACTAAAGTAGATACTGTAAATAAAGGCACATTGCAGGAATATATGGTACATACCTTTTTTCCATTTTCTTTCTTCAAAAGGATTATTTTTCACAGCTTATCTCTGTTGAGAACTGTTAAATTCACACATTTTTGACAACCATAACTATACCTTTCCTTTAAGATCTTCCAAAGTGTGTCAGTGAAATAGAAGCTATTAAGCGGTGACGTCAATTACATCGACCGCTTTGCCAGGAACTACTACCCCTCAATCAGCCGAGCATCAGCCCCTTGGCCCCCACGTATCGCAGCCATATGCTCCTTGTACTATACCTAAAGGAGAGTTTCGGCAGTTACCGAGTTAAACTGCGGACACTGGAAACTGCGTCAGTTCCCTTCCTGTAGCTCGCTCTTGGTATGCTAAGAGCTACATGGACCAGTATACTGGTCCCCCGCATGAACGGAAACAATTTCTCGATTGATATCAAAAGAGAAATTAAATGTATTTTAAGGATTGATACCCGGATAAAGAAAGTATTGACACTCCAGCAAACTGAAGTTTAATGCACCTTAAAGGCTCCTAAACATGTGAGCAACATTCGTGGTGCTGATTTAAGTGTAGCCTGTTGGTGAATATAAATTTTTATGAAGTGAGCCCTTTATGCCATGTAAATTACTGAAGAGAATACTGAAGCTCTGAGAGACATTGATTAAATATTCATTGAGTTCCAGAAGGGGATACGGAGGGGGGGGGGGGGGGGGGGGTCTCCCTTTGACCAACTTGATATGATAACCCATTCCCCCCCCCCCCATTTTTTTTCAGAATTACTTGTCAAAGACTTTTTGAGCAAATTAGCAATTTAGTATGAAGGGCAAACAAAATAAGCACTTTTTACTGGTGCCTTTTGGGTCATAAGGGGGCACCTCTTTGGCGATGTGTACCTAAGGTATGCTACTTGCATAGGCAAACCCATAACTGTTCGTAGATTTAAATTTAAAAATAGGAATACAAGTTGTGGGCTCGACGTCGGTAGCCTAGACAATTTTCCAAGACTATTTTGATCACATGACTATGTCAAGATAGGTCATAACAGAAAGGTTTATCTATCCGTGTTTCAGATTGCCTTGAAAATTCACCCACATATGATATTATTTTGAAATATTAAATCTGAAGTTTTAGGTTCCTCCCATGATATGAATGGAGACGAAACTCAATGCCATGAACTCAGTAGAATCGAATGTAGGTATTAATTGATGAATGTATCAGGTATATTATTCAGAGCAATTCAATTTCTCATTTCTAAAGACAAATTCAGCATGAATTATTTTTGGTGATGTAGATATTGGTGAGTACGTGTCATTATTAGACGCGATCTTCATCAGAGTATGGAGTGCCGTGTAAACATTTGTATATTCACCATGTTGAATATATTCACCAATTCTTTTATTATTTTAAAGATAATTGATCATTATGATTACTATTAATACAATTGTAAAGAATCATCAACAATTATCCATAATCATCATTATCATGATCCTATGACCGTTATTGTTGTTGTTGTTGTTGCTGCTGCTGATGTTGCTGCCATTGTTAATATCTATACCATAATTATTATTATATAAACCTTACAATTAGTAATGCTATTATTATTATCATTTAATTATCACTAGTGCTAATATTTCCACTTCACTTTCAAATGGTTGTTAGGCATTGTCATGCATTTGTGGAGCAGATAATTTTGACAAAGTATCATGGTATTTTCTCAAGTCTTTGGAAATGATATTAATGATATGATAAAAATAAAAAGATCAAAATATTTATATAAATATGCAGATAATTCAACGTTTAAAATTTTAAAAGAAAGATTACAAAAGGATAGCGTTACAAAAGGATAGCGTTACAAAAGGATAGCGTTGCAAAGCGTTTCTATGTTGTCGTTATAAGGCAGCCATTCGATCAAGGATAGGAGATTTATATTAAATATTATCCATAATCATCATTATCATGATCCTATGACCGTTATTGTTGTTGTTGTTGTTGCTGCTGCTGATGTTGCTGCCATTGTTAATATCTATACCATAATTATTATTATATAAACCTTACAATTAGTAATGCTATTATTATTATCATTTAATTATCACTAGTGCTAATATTTCCACTTCACTTTCAAATGGTTGTTAGGCATTGTCATGCATTTGTGGAGCAGATAATTTTGACAAAGTATCATGGTATTTTCTCAAGTCTTTGGAAATGATATTAATGATATGATAAAAATAAAAAGATCAAAATATTTATATAAATATGCAGATAATTCAACGTTTAAAATTTTAAAAGAAAGATTACAAAAGGATAGCGTTACAAAAGGATAGCGTTACAAAAGGATAGCGTTGCAAAGCGTTTCTATGTTGTCGTTATAAGGCAGCCATTCGATCAAGGATAGGAGATTTATATTAAATATAAAAGTCGTACATCATAGATGGGTATATCAAGATATCAAATCGGTTTTGGGGGTACCGATTGTGGCTGCCACATTCAAAGATTGAATGATATCAGAGGGATGAAGATATGAGCTTTGGAATCTAATCAGGATACCCCATGAACGCACATCCCAGAAGGTTGTTCTATAAAGAGTTCGTCGTGTCCCTCACAGCCCAGATACATTTACATTAATGTTCATCTTTATGTAGGTATGAGTTGATAAAATCATTGATAAAATCTCTAGAAATGTCATTCTCTGTCATACCTTTACTTCTCCGTGTTGTATCTTTATGTTGAATCATTCTCTACCCCTCCACCCATCTCTCTCTCTCTCTTTCTCTTTCTATCTCTCACCCATCAATATCAAATGGTATGGAGGCTGTTGATTCTATTCTGGTTTGGAATCGCATGTTGTTCATAAACTCAAGTTTAAATAAACTTCATCGTTTTTATCAAACGTGTTTTTTTTTAAAATCGTATCTTTTCTACAGACGGACAGAGGCTAACAAGAACTGCTAGACGATGGAGAGCCTGCCATTGATGCTGATGATTCATGTAGTCGTCTGCCTACATCATGGATTCCAGACCAGTGCACAGCATACACAGACATGTATGTCTGAATGTGAAACAAACACCCGGTACGCCAGACTGTCCTGCGAGGGTCACATGCTACGGTGCGTACCTGACCCATGCTGCCAGACGGACACAAGGCACCTTAACATGGCCAACAACGAGCTCACCCACCTCAAGATTCTCGCTTTCCAGAGCTTCCCGCGGCTCCGGATCTTAGACCTGCGCCAGAACGTCTTGACCAACATTGCGCCAGGCGCCTTCAGCAACTTGGACCAACTGCAACTGCTTGATGTACGCGCGAACCAACTTCGTCACCTCTACCCGGGGATGTTCAACGGTCTCACCGCGATCAAGAAACTGTATCTCGCTAACAATGAAATCGAGTCTATCGCACCTGGAACGTTCACAGGCATGACGAATCTCATCAGTCTTAAACTGAACTATAACAAGTTAACAACTCTGCACGGCAATATGTTCTTTCCGCTGCAAACATTGCAGCGTCTTTACATCTACGGTAATGAGATAACAGTCGCCCACGAAGAAGCGTTCCGCGGTTTGATCAATCTAGTGACTCTGTCGCTGGCAGAAAATCCTTTGGTGACACTTCCAAACATTCTACCATACCTACCAGCGATCACTCATATTCGGCTTCAACATATCCAGCTCAATTGTGATTGCAGGTTAGAGTTCCTTCGGGTGTGGCTCAGAGAGAACCTATACGAGGCCTATGGGAGTTATGCCATATGCAATGTACCCAGGCATGTTCAGGGTACGCCTATATATCACATTCAGCATCCTCTGCAGTGTTCCACGAGATTAGGAAACCTTCCAATCAGTCGGGAGGTGAATGATCCTTCTCAAGCAGTCGAACCTGACGAAAGCGTTAGTCATGTTTCTACTCAAGCTGGAATGAATTCGGAATCAGCATCGGAATATAGTGAATTCTTCGCGTCCTTTTCGGATCTCTCGCGCGGAACGGTTTCCAAGACAAGTGTCACGTCGATCGAAGGCGGCATCAGTAACAGTGTTACAGGGATGGAAACAGGTAGGTCTGATTCAGGGGGAACATCTTCCATAATGCCCAAAATACACGCTCCTATTGAGCCATTGACGCCTAGAGGAACACTGTCACCGGGACCAGTGGCTACAACAAATATACATGTCATAGCAAATGCCGGAGGCAATACAGACGGCATAAGTCACTTCACGCCCCCAACGTTGACACAGTCTTCTCGGAAAGACATCCCCTCGCAAAATGTGACGGACAGCCCTCGAGTAAATGGAACCGATAACGGGTCCAGGGTGAATGGAAGTTTCAACGAGCTCCCACGCCCAACACATCGGGCAGGCAGCAGGAATCATCCAACTTTGAATAACGGGCACCCTGTCAACCCCGATGATCCAGTCTCCACAACGGCTTCGTACGAGGCAACAGATCCTTTCAGGTCTTCTCCGACGGCAGCCGAAGTACCTCGGGGACCTCCTGAGTCCTGGGGCCTTAAAGGATCTTCTGTGAAAATTAACTGTCCAGTCCATATCCACAACATGAATGATTCCAAGATTAAGTGGCTCACACCGAACGGCAAGCTTATTATGTCGAATGTATCTCGTTATGGCATCACCAAGAGAGGATCGCTGATCATTCATAATCTCCAGGCGTATGACCATGGGACCTACCGATGCATCGTCCGCAAGGCACTGAACAGTGTTAAGATGCTACCCGCCAAGTTGGTCTTGGCATGTCCTTGTCGCGAGGAGACACCAAAGCAACCTTCATTTGAACCCAGTATCAACTCCACTTCAGAACACCACTTTGGTCATGGCTCTGATCCTCATCATGAACCCTCTCCTCCCCCTTTCGACGCCGGATGCAGTCCCGTACCAATGGTGGTTGCCATAGTTACAACCTTCCAAGCAACCGTTGCTCTCTGCGTCATCACATTCTGCCTCTGCTGCTCTAAGAATCTCAAATACTCCTTCAAGGACCGAACCTGCAACGGCGTCCCAGAACCCATCGCTGTCGTACGCACTCGCGGGAAATTCAACGCGAGATCTCGCGATTTCGCGCAGTCCAGCGATCCAACATCGTCATCCGTCCTGAGTTCGGGTGGATCGGACTTCTACGAAGCCCTCACTGATCACGGGTTTTCCCCCAGACAAGCGTCTTCTTTCCGATCGTACGATGCCTACCATGAATCGCATCCCGGCTCGGAGTATGTGAACTATCGTGAGCAGAAGAATTACATGTACATGGTAGGGTATATGGACACCGGGACTGGTCGGAGGACCCTAGGGTACCGATCTTCCACGGACTCTCAGTGCCCGTCGATCAGGGAAATAACCAACGAGAATATATATGTCAGTAAAGATTAGTTTGATCCGAAAGGAAAGGAAGGCACATTTGTATAGACTTTGGATGAACGAAGAGTCATCAATTTGATTTAAAGCAATACTTGTGCTGATTGAAAGATCCAGGGTTTAGCTATGATAATGATAACAGAACTATATATCAATAATATTGAATTATTCTTAATGATGTTTAATTGTATACATGCAATAGTCATTGTTAAGGGGATAATGATGAAAGTATAGGTTTATGGTTATCTCTTTATTTCCAACCAGTGTAAAAATGTACATCTTATTGATAATTTTAAGTTGCTATTATGCCTGCACTAATCCATCCACGAACTACTGTATATTTCATAAATTCGTATACTACTCGGTACTGAAAAAGAAAGTTTAATATCATTGCCATACAACGCAAAAAGTAAGGGAAACGTGCTTTCAAGAGATAATTGACCTAACTTTAACATGTTTACACTGAGCCCTATCTGAGATTTTGAAAGCCCTCAAAAACTTATCTTAACATTTATCTGTCTCAGCAAAATCGGTTCATACAAGTATGAGCAAATTTCAGTTAAAAAAACTTTGTGGTTTTCTCTCTATATTATGAGTGAAAATTGAAGCCATCCATTTTGTACACAACCCACGGAGGAATAAAACACTGCCAGTTGCCAAATTCAAATGTGGAAAGAAGAATGACTGTATTTTTGCTGATAATTGATATTTTTGCCACCATACTTTTAGGAAGGTTTTCAATTATTATTTTTACAACATTTTGGCCCTTTTTCAATTTTGGAGATTTTCATCGTGCAAATCCCTGCAACACCATTTTAAGGCTCGTTCATCACTCCCGTTATTTGCCATTTACCAGCTCAAATCTGATAGATACCAATCGCTTCGGAACACTGTATCGAATATAGGGGAAGAGCAAGTGATTTTATAAGTTTGTCATGTGACTCCGCGAGATAGCATTATTTTGCTGCTCCCTCAATGGGCAAGTCTTGACTACGTAAGAGATAACCATTGTGACGTCAATACAAAAGGAGGTCGTTGTATGTCAAGAAAAACTGGACTCTGTATTGAATGTTGATGACATTATCGACTCCCACTTGAAAGAACACCGAAAATAAACCGATATCTTAAAAATACTTTTAAATTTCATCCACACTGCTCTCTTGGTTTGGCATCTTACATAATTATGCCGTCAAATGAAGCTTAAAACAAACAAATAAACAAACAACTGAACTTAACTTCCAACCGATCGGTGTGTTTAGCATTTTCGTTTGATTTTTCATTGTTGCCTTTGGTGCAACTTCATAAAGGTCCGATCAAATTATAACGTTGGATACGTAGATCAAGTCAATAATGAATTTACACTCTCGTTTCTATTTTTGTTAAGAGGAACAAAATACTGATGCAATACAGAGTTGAATAAATCTCTTGGACAGGTTGAAAAAATGAATTCATTGCCAGGCTACACAATAATTGCAACATTGTAGTTTAAAAGTATTTAAAATGTATTCGGATCTTGATCTTCAGAAACACATATACAATCACAAAATTGTGCTGCAAAATCGATCTGGATAAAACGATTCTGTTAAAAAAATATGCATAACATTTTCGTAGATAACGCTCAAAGAGCGTATGATTATATTGTATAGATATCTTGATATTTTGTTTCACTAATTTTGATATATTTACGAAGATTGTACAAATTGTCGAGGATAGTTTTATATTGAAAATATACTTTAAAGAAATATTCTGGTGTTTTTCGATTATTCATTACAATCCTGGATTCTCCTGGAGGGAGTGGCACACTAGTGATGAGAGAAATGTTAAAATGTCAAAATGAATAAGATGAAAGTGATAGGAAAGAGGTGAGAGAGATAAGGAGGGAGATAGAGAGAAATAGAAAGGTAGAGCGGGAGAGCGAGAGAGGGGAGAGATTTGATTCTGGAAAGATTTGGTAAAAAAGAGAATGGAGGAACCATTAGGGAAGAGAGGAGAAACGGGAGGGAGTATATTTATTTATATATATAGAAAGAGAGAGGGAGAGAGAGGGGGGGGGGGGCTGGGGAGAGTTGATTCCGGAAAGATTTGGCATAAAAGAGAACCCTAATAGGGGAACAGAGAGGAAACGGGAGAGGGAGAAAGAGAGAGAGTGGGGAAGGTAGGGAGAGAGAAGAAGGAAGGCAGCAGAGCGGACGAGCAAAGTAAATAGAAGAGAGTGAGAAAAATGAGAAAGAGAGAAAGAAGTGATGAGGGGATAATGAAGCCCTGTGAAAAAAGAAATTAGAAATTGTTTAAGATTGTAATTTCTAGAGAGAGATAATGATCACCATGCAGGAGAAACCTCTATCAAATTTTGACGTTTGCCTTTTGGAGCTCTCGCAAAGGGTTAAGAATAATATCCGCGTTTTATTCAATTAAAATATCTTTATAAAACCGAGGCAGGTTAGTTTTAAGAAATTGATTCGGAACTAAATTTTCACAAACAGAGAATTATTTATGGTTTTGAAAGCAAGAGGGGGAGGGGGTATAGTTTGATAACACCGTGCATGTGAGGCTGAATTTTCGTGTAATAATCATGGAACTTATTTTGATCTACTGCACATTCCATGACTGAAAAATCATATCAAATGGGATATCATTTTATGAAGGAATAAATCAAAATTTATAATGTTAATAACATAGCGATGATTATGCCATGACAAGAAAGATATAATCGATCATACTTAACCCTAATAAGGCCGGGGGGGGGGGCCATTATGGCCCCCCCCCCCCCTCCACAATTTTCCTGATTGTTCGAGAACGCATATGGATGGCGCTTCGCCGCTCGCTGACTTTTTTCTTTAGAGTCTTGCGCATCTTTAAAAAAAAAAAAAAAAAAATCGGACCTATAGTTACAAGGTCACGTGACCTTTTGTCTTTGCATGTCAGCCCGAAAATCGCTCATTTTTGTGATTTGTGTACAAAACATATGGAAATGTCATTTTTCCTAAAAATAGATCAAACATTGGTTATTGGGTCTTGTTTAAAGTTTAAGTGGTTGTTTTGGGAGTCAAAATAGTTGAATTGTAGGAAGAAATGAAAAAAAAAAAAAAAACAATAACATAAATAAGTTAAAAAAACAATGAAATACATAAGAAATTATCAAAACAAGAGATAACATAAGGAATAAGCTGGCTCTTCCAATTTTTTTTGTCGTATTATTGTTCCAAATGGTCTAATGAATATATGTAGTGAACAAGAATGCTTAAATATGAATAATATAGGATTTATGGGTCAAAATGTGATTTTATGACGTTATTTGCATAAATTACCATAAATATGCAAATGAGGGATTTTTTCGAAAAATTGAAATTATCATATTGTTCTATACACTTCACTTGACATGCGTGCAAATTTTCGCGGAGATCGGCCGTTTCACGGCCGAGATCTTAGGGGGGGGGGGGCCATAATGGCCCCCCCCCCCCCGGCCGTAGTAAGACTTCAAATAGCCCGGCCTTATTAGGGTTAAGTTTCCAAACTTCTTTGAGTGGCCCAGGCTTAATATTTTCAATTATTTTTTCACTCAGAAATTCTATTTTCTGAAAAAAAAATACGATAAGTAATGCCTAGTCCTTTAAAGGAAATCCAACTCTAATAGTAAACTACTCTAATAGAAAGCAGAAAAGTCAGAGAAGCAGACTGGTGAAAGTTTGAACGAAATAGGACAAGAAATAAGAAAGTTTTAATCAATAAACGTAGGGGCACTTTAAATTGGCTGAATCGGTAATGTCAATATGACGAAGTGCGTTCAAGTGCCATCTTTCCAATTTGTTCCAACACAAGAAATTTATTTCAAACTTGCACCATTCTGTTTTTCTTATTTGTGTTTGTTTTAATGCAAATGAACTTAATAAAAGGGTTCAATTGCCCTTTAATAAATGCAGGGCCCGCTGGGAGAGCAGTTTCACAACTGAAGTGGCTACCCTGGGTAAATAAAACGTTATTATTATTATTATTAAAAACAAAAAAACAAACAGAACAAACCGCAGAAGATAGATCCTTCGCTTTTTATTCTCCTGACCGGGTTTGCTGGCTTACTTTCTTTTTGGTATTTCTCTGGTTAAACGAAGAAGTATAAAATTAATCATTTTATAGATAAACAACAACACTAAGAAAACGATACGGGAAACGAAACAGGTACATAAAATGAGTCTCAGACAAGTCCTTAGAGTGATCGCTATTTTTAAATAAACCTCAAAAGTCTAATTTTTTTCTTATTCTAATTCGCCTTTACTTATCTTCTGCCAGATCTTCAGCTTAGATCATTGATCATAAACTGCGATGCTATTTATTGTCTAGGGCAGGTATTCTCCGATGGATGGAAATGTTTCGGGACGTCTGCCCAGCCACCGTGTCTTATCATCCGCATACCTCGAGCTCTTCGTGGTAAAGGGGAGTGTGCGGGACTTCCGATGGGGGCACATTGACGTCGGCTAAGGGCGGATGGTGAACTCTGCGAACTCTCACAAACCACTCCATCGATGACCACGCGAAACACCTCCAACTAAAAAACACCAACACCTGGCTGAACGTGTCAGCGCTGAACGATTACATCGGACTAGTATAGTAGTTGGTGGTTTATACACTTTACTGGAGATGCAAATACCATGGGTTTGATCCCCTGCCTGGCACTTTATGTCTCTATAAGCAAGGCATTTTATCTGTATTGCTACTCTTGACCCCGGTGTTAAATGGATAGGCCTTACCCGGTATGATGCGAAGGTCCTTGTAGTTTGCTCAGCAGCGTGAGCGTCTGTAAAATGGCGCCTGACTGGAATGCTCCATAGGGAGTGGAGAATGTGCATATATTGTTTGCGGGCAAACCTGAATCTGATGACCGGGGTAATATTTCTGTATTGGCGCTTAACTGGGTCGTATTTGTATTTAATTAGTCCTGTAAAAACCCAGACATTATTATTATCATTATTATAATCATCATCATCATCAGAATTGAATCGGAGAGAATTATAAAACCGTACGGAAATGTTAGAGCCTGTGTTATAAAGAGTTGCGATTGATTCAGATTGATCACAAAGTCTTCCTATCAACTGCAAACTTTCAACTTTAGCACAGAGATTTTGTTTGATAAGATACAATGTTTCTGCGTTGTTCGATTTTCAACGAATAAAACTGAATAAAACTGGAACTATTCCACTGGGGCTAGAGGGTGGAAATATCGTGTCATATTTCTTTTCAGTATTCTTTACGTTACTCGACAGAAAAAAAAGTCGATAGTATTGTAACTGAACAAGGAACTTATCAATATAACCTTTTTTTTACTGAACTAAATGTGAAGAAACCTAGAAGAAGAAAAAAAGGGGGATTCGGACAATTATACAGATAAATTATATGCAAGATGATTTTCACAAGAAAGGAAAAAAGACCCTTTAAGTATATATTATTTTAAAGTTTGTTTTTGTTTTTGTTTTAGAGCCCATGCAGTTTAATTTATGGGTACACCGCTGCAGAAAGAAAAACAAAGTAATCGTTCAAAAAATGTATAATAAAAATCGTTAAAAAAAATATTGATGTGCGGCAGTAATGTCTGATAATAGATTTTGAAAATATGAATAAAAAGAAACCACAAGGGTATCTTGGCTTAGATACACCCCCCCCCCCCCCCCCTCCTCGAAGTCTAACTCTTAGGGGCCTAAACTATTGTTGTAAACTCCCGTAAGATTATATTTTCATGAATTACATTATTGTCACGGCTTTTTCTTTAAATTGAACTAGGGCATATTTCTGTAAGCTTTAATTTACCTAGCTTTTCACTTGTAAAACCCGAAATATTAGCACTCCTTCCTCCCGTAATCATGATTCTTACTCCTGCGCGCTGTTCAAAAATTTGCTTTGGATATTGGGGCTGAAGCGTTCTATGAAGGACTTCCGTTCGAGTTTAGTCTTCCCTAAGAAGCTTTCAAAGATTCCCTTCAGTTTCATCAAGCACGTAGCCTCTTCAAAGTATATTGGATTTTGTTCTCTCTCGTGGGACTCCAGAAATATTTTCTGAAACTCCTCTTTTTACATATCTTCATCTTTCATTAAAATGTAGTCTTTTTAAGTTATTCAACGTTGCAGGAAAGAGAGATGAATAAGATATTATGTTTCTTGTTAACTGATTACAAATGTGACAAGTGCGAGGACATTCAAATAGTAATCTGTACTTTATTTCTCACTTCTAAATGATGGCTAATTCTATTACCTCTTTATTCGTCTAAAATGAAAGTAAATACCATTGCTGAATGATGGCATAAAGGGGTTAAATGTTAAGGAGAGAGAGAGAGAGAGAGAGAGAGAGAGAGAGAGCGGGAGGGAGAGGGAGAGGGTGGGAAAGAGAGACGGAGATGCCATGTCAAAGAGAGTATTGGAACTGACATTTTAGCGTTTCTGCATAACAATCATTCTTATCCAATAATATTGATAAATTGTGCATAAACGATATAGTTTGGGTTATGAATGTGAATAAATAGGCTATATGTGTATGCTAAAAATCTTTACATTAAGACCTTATCATGACAACGTGCACAACTGCAAGGCATTTTGATACTAATATAACGTGTTGCGCATGTATAAAGATCTTACATGTTTAGAGTAAGTTCAATTCAAAGCGGCACACTTTGAATGAATCATTAAAACAGTGTCAAACTACGTGAATATAAATGTATATTTTGGACAAAGAGGCATCTCAATCTGCGTCCTGAAGTCAACTTAAAGTAATTAAAGTTGGGAACAAACCCTTCACTGAGCTTGACAGGAATTTACGCTTTATCATCAAATAGTTCAACGTCTTTCTCGGGGAAATTCTTCCCACCTATATCACAAGAAAACATGACAAACCAAATCAAACCAATCAATTTATAAATATATATGAAATATACGATTTTCCAAAACCAAAACAAATATGATAAGAGTTTCTGTTGTTTTACAACAACGTTGAACGTTAGATGGCGCTGGGCATGGTCACTAAGACCATACAATCAAGGCATGGCCTATTCGGTTTAAGTAGATGATATGTTGCTTGGTCGGACAAGCGCAAAACGAAAGCATATGACAAATAACCCTATTACCCTCTAGATGAAGGAGAACACTGGAAGTATATAAAAGCTATGAAACATTGCAAGGTATCACTGATCGATATGAGCAGGCCTAAATGTTGTTTGTTCTTGTTAAGTTAAAATCACGGTGTGAAATGTCGAAAAGCATTTGGTAATGCGATTTTATCGAAATGCAGTTCGTTTTTAAAATCGAAAGATTATTGTACGTTCTCCCTCAAAATTATTTTAACGTCTCTCTCTCTCTCTCTCTCTCTTTCGCTTTCTCTCTCTCTCTCTCTGCCCCCGATCTCTCTCACTCTCTCTCTCTCTGCCCCTCTCTCTATCTCCTCAGCGTCTCTCTCTCCTCTCCTCTGTAAAAATATTCAAAATGTCCTTTTTCATTTTAATCATAGATAGAACAGTTCTTTAGTTTCCATGATATATTTTCACATGTCCTCTCGTTAAAAAAATATACACTCTAAAAACTGAAATGTTAAATCACCATTTAAAAGGGCCGAGGAGTGACCACTCTTTCAAAATGGTAGATTAACACTTTGAACATGCTGGATCCAACACTATAAAGGTAGAATCTAGCAGGTTAAAAGAAACAATCTGACATTTTGAAAGAGTGGTCACTCCTCGGCCCTTTTAAATTGACATTTAACATTTCAGTTTTTAAAGTGTATGTACCCCCAGAGGAATCGAGAAACGGATACTTTGATTAATTTGGGTACAACACAAATAAGAGATTTAGCAACGTATGGCATCACACATCACCGAAAATTTGCTTTTCTGTGTAATTAATGATATCCACCTTCAAATCATAACTTTCTTAATCTTTGTCCAATTTTCTGCAATTTTTTTCTGATTTATTTCTTTAGCACTTAAGCCAACTCATTGTGAAATGATTCATTCGCCTTTCATCTACTCGATTTCTCCTTCCTACAACGATATCAATGAATGCAATATCAAATAATGAAATGTGTGGATATATCACCTAATATATTTAGAAGTTTAAAAATCTGTATCAAGTTAACATATATACATACAAAATATATTTAGTTCTTAAAACAGTTCTTTCATGTTGTTATACAACATTAGATTGTCCCTCTACGACCATATTGACGTAATTCTACAAGTTAAAAAACAACTTTGCACATTTTTATACATTTGTCATTCCACAACTCTATGGTCAGATAGCAGCATTGGCGCCTCAATGAGAACAGTGTTAATACTGATGAGGCTACCCTGGGTAAACAAGACATATTTTTATAATTATCATGATCATTATTATTATCATTTTTATTATTTTTATTTTTTATTTTATTATCATTTTTATTATCATTATTATTATTGTCATTATCGCATATTACCAATGACCATGCAAATTAATGCATGATACAATGAAATATGAAATTTAAATTATGTGGTCTTACTTTGCCTAAAACTGACCTGCTTAACTTTCAAAACACATTACTGGAACAAAATCGTCATAAAACTTTAGTGCAAATACCGCACTCTTCAGCTTTAAAAATGTGCGAACTTCGATTCGATGAGAGTTGTACAATATGAGTCATTAATGATTAAAAATAATGTCAATTGTTTTATAAACACTAATACCTTAAACTGTAAGCTAAATTATCATTAACAGATAACTTTTTTCAACACAGGACAAACTGGAGAATATCAAATTGAATACAAAATAGTTCGCTAGTTACTTATTGCATATTTGGTCATATTTAACAAAGCAGTGATTTTTCTTCTTCTCCAATAAAGTCTTTATTCAGTTTTTCTCAAAGCATAAAACAGTATAAAGCTAATATACAAAATGATGGATGCATACGTTTGACAAACATAGGTACAATGGAAAACAAGATTTTAGGATTTAAATAAGTTAAATAGGTAGTAATTTTTATCAGATTGTTGTTTCGCAGCAAGCCGTAAAAATCTGATTTTCTAAGTAATTTCATAATTAATGAATTTCAGAAGTAATCCAGACCTGACTCGATTTGGATGCATAATTATGCCTATTAATTTTGAATTATAATGGTACGGTCAAAATGCGTTTTGTACAGCCTAAAATACAAAACCAAATCCAAAATCCAAATTTCGTTGCAAATCCAATAAGGAATATAGGGTTACGTTTATAGCCCATCGGTTTTAGTTTGTGATATCAACAAATCAACAACACAGGCCCATGATAATTTGGAGTGAAAGGAGGAAGGTGCCTGTTTCTTTTCTCAAACTGATAAAATCAAACATTCATTCAAAATTCGGTGATTCTGAAGAGAGAAAGGAGATGAGATGAAGTGCTCTTTCAGCCATTACATTTGGAGGATATCGATGCAGACACAAATAACACAGAAAACATTACATGTAATAACTAGAAATACCAATGATGAAGAATAGTAAATTAGTAATTGCCAATTCCCATATCAAACATTAAATTGCCAATTCCATTTCAAACGATGTTTCTTTCTTAATCTACTTGTAAATAGGCGTCGTCGAGATGCTGAGGGGGAATAGAGTTAGTTAGTTCCATGACTCGGTGCATACGTCCCCTATATAACTTGCATAAATAAATAAATACACTATTATTGAAATTCATTGAGATTGAATTGA
Source organism: Strongylocentrotus droebachiensis (assembly GCA_035222895.1). NCBI lineage: Eukaryota > Metazoa > Echinodermata > Echinoidea > Camarodonta > Strongylocentrotidae > Strongylocentrotus > Strongylocentrotus droebachiensis. The sequence continues at coordinate 21,335 of JAVYIG010013614.1, forward strand.
ATATAAAAAAATGTCACCATCGTTCTTATTGTCTAATCACACTTACATAATTCCTAGAATCGGCTGAGATGATGACATTCAAATAATAAGTAATTGCTCTAATTTTCAAATAGAAATACAAGATGGGATTATAGGCCTACATATAAGGCAGCTTCAAGGTAGATATTTCTAACCAGGAAATAATGTTCCAATTTTCCGATTTTTAAGTCGTCTGCACGATCTGTATCTTACCCTGATCGTGCAGGCGATCTCAAACACTGGAAGTTGTTACCGGCACAGTCACACCGCCACATCGATTCCGAACGGACCGATGACTTCGCCATTCACCGTAATGATTACAACAACAAAAAATATGTCGGCCTTCTTGGTACCACTGATACCCATGCCACACCAACGAGACCGACACCACCCCGACAGCAGAGCGATCACACAATAACGTCACCCCTATGGCCAAGGATTAGTCTGTCTGTAATCGGTATGGGGTCAATTTGGCGGTGTGACTGTACTGATTAAGGTATCAACCAATCCGCAAAAAGGACTCCAAACCGACTCTTAACTGACCTATAACTTGCCAATTCAAGGATCCGGCTGTCAGTCTGGTACCGTTCGTGTCAGTTTGACTGAAGCATTATAGCAAAATACTTTCTTAAGATGGTAGTATTCTTAGGTATCTACATGATGAAGCTTTCCAAATTGGCCAGAGGCAACTCAAAACCCAGAGAGACGAGTAGCGAGACTAGATAGCTGAACACGCAACATGATGTGAAGTAGTACGCCTAAGTAGGAGGAAAAACAACAGAAACATTTTTTTTTTTTTTTTTTTTTTTTTTGGGGGGGGGGGGGGGTATTCTGATCATTGTTATTGCTAGATTTCATAGATTATTATTATCGCCATTTCGTCAACACCACAACCAACATCATCACCCCCACTACCACCCCAACGTCGCAATTAATACCGCTTCCATCATTCCCACCTCAAAATCATCATCATAACCATCATCATTAGCACAATCACCACCACCAGAACCATTGCCATGATTACCACTAACACCATCACCGTCATCATCTACAATCCTGCCATCCATGTATCCCCCACCATGCACCATATTCGCAACCGTAATCACCGCAACGGCCATACGCCACTGCCATCATTACCGTCATCATTCTGATTGTCACCATTACCACCAACACCATCACAGCAACCACCCCTGCTACAATCACCACCACCGCCATCATCACCCCAACTAGCGCTTCAATCTCCATAACCATCACCACAATAATCACCAGCACCATCATCGTCACCACCAGCACCACCAACATCATCATGGTCTAACTTACTATGTAGACTGCATTGAGAGAATAGGCGTGAGCTGTGTTGCCGACGAAGATATGCATGATCAGCGGATGGAAGAGGTAGGCACCGTACGTTAATCTACAGAGGGGTATCCAAGCCTTCCAAGATAGGAAATCATTAATCCATCCTGTCGGAATTAATAAGAGGATCATCTAAATCAGATATCATTATCGTTACCATTAAATTGTAGACCAGCCATTGTAACAAATATCGCTAGCGTGTCCTCGGTGAAGGGGGTGGCTGACAATGCTACCATGACACTTTGGGATGGAAGATTTGATGACGACAGAACAGAACAGACGGAACACTTAGTACATTGTAGAAAGTGAAATCATTTTGAACATTGAACATTCTTTAGGACTGTATATTCTTCTTTTATTAATAATAAAACTGGTTAGAAACTTCAAATTGTGACAAAATACATCATTTTGAAGCTGAGAATCTCCTCTTTCAGAATCAGACCTCAACTATGAAATAAATTCCGGGAACTTTTGGGTGGTTAGGTGGAGCCTGGTCACATTTTAGTTCCACCATCTTCAGACCTTGATCATAATTATTAATACTCACCTCCGTAACCATAGTGACATGCAAAGATGACCCATGATAACGCGATAGCCCAAGCGAAGTGAGAGAACGCCATGTAGATAGCATTCTCAGCTGTACTAAGAGGGCTGCCATTAAACTCGCCGTAGAGACCGTACACCACAGCCAAGCCCGTAACTAAAGCACTCACCCATCCAACAACTACCGCAATCTGCATAAAATGATGTGAAATGACGTTTAGGAATTACATCTGGGAAGTAATTTGTTAATCTTGGTAATACATTATTGCCTGTGACATAGGCGCCGGAAGTGGGGGGGGGGGGGGCAGTTGCCCCCCCCCCACCAAAAAAGTGGGTTTTGCCCCCCAAAACGCCCCCCCCCCCTCCAAAAAAAAAAAAGCAGTAAAGGAGTAAACATTGTTTGTATTTTTAACCCGATCTTCCGGGGGTTATGCCCCCTTGGACCCCACCAAGGGCCCTAAGGTGGGCCCCTGGATGCTCATATGACCGTTATTAAAAACCTAAAACCCCGAGCTTCCAGGGGTTCTGCCCCCTGGACCCCACCAAGAGCTCTAAGGCGGGCCCCTGGATGCTTATCTGACCGTAATTAAATACCTAAAACCCCTGAGCTTCCGGCGGCTTTGGCCCCTGGACCAAACCAAGGGCTCTAAGGCGGGCCCCTGTATGCTCATCTGACCGTAATTAAATACCTAAAACTCCTGAGTTCCGGCGGCTTTGGCCCCTGGACCAAACCAAGGGCTCTAAGGCGGCCCCTGGATACTCATCTGACCGTAATTAAATACCTAAAACCCCTGAGCTTCCGGGGGCTCTGCCTCCTGGACCCCACCAAGGGCCATAAGGTGGGCCCGTGGATGCTCATCCGACCGTAGTTAAATATTAAAACCGCTGAGCTTCTGGGGGCTCAGCCCCTTGACCCCCTGCCCTGGCTCATGCCCTGGACCCCACGCCAATTTACGCTCTACCTGATCGTTAATACTCCACTGATGCAGATTTTTCGTCTGCCCCCCCCCCTTCCGAACGTTTTTTTCTCATTACGTCTCGACCCCTGGAAGGTGAGCCCCCTGGAATGTTTGCCCCCTCAATCCCAAACTCCTTCCGGCGCGCCTGGCCTGTGATATCTATTGCATGAAATTTGCATCTTGTAGACTCCAAACATTCCATCTCATCTGTTTTCATAAATAGATTCATCTATTTATTTTTTTACTTATTCATTCATTTATTTATTTAGCTATCTATATAATATGTATTTATCAATGTATTTATTATTTATTCATCTATATTTAGATAAACTTAAAACGTGTTTTAACAAAATTTAATGTTTCAAGGACCCCGTTTTCAAAATTATTAGTTAATCCAGTAATTTTTTTGCAAAAGACGTTTAAACATTTCTACAAATTCAGTCTGTTTGAGCATAACAGCGAGTTTATGAGTGGAAGAAGGACCAAGTCTCGTATTTTGGCCTAAGTGAGTTAAACCAAGGCCAGCAGCTTTGTTTCTTTCAGAAAGTTCTCTTCCTTGTGTGAAAGATGGATCAAAATCTACCCCCTCGGTATAGTCCTTCCAAATGAACAAAACCTACCGTCCCCCCGTGAAAGAAAATAAACGAAGATTTTGTTTTGTCTTGATAAAATCAAAAGCTCTTTCGAAGTACTTGGGCTCTTCTTTCTCTCATGTATTGAATTAAACTAAAAAGTCTCAGTAGAATTTTGATCACTAATTAAATACGTAGTACGTTGGTGTATATTAACATATATATAATTCCCGTAGTACGTGGATTGATATGATAATCAATATGAAAAAGAAACTAACACATTCTTAAAGAAAGTGGTGCCCCCATGAAAAAGTCTTTCAATTCCATCATATTTTATTTCCACAGATGCCAATAATACATGGATAAATCATATATGAAAAATAAAATAACAAAAGCAAATGCGGGGGGGGTAGTCAGAAAAAAAAGACTTGTCATGGACTACCCCCATAACAAAGAAATATAAAAGAAAGAATAATCACAGATGATATAGATTTAAAAATAACGAATGCTAATGGAAAATTACTATGTATTTCGATGCTATATTACCTTATTGATTCGAATTCTCTTCCCTCTCCACGAGTGAAATGCGTACCCTAGGACGATGCCCACCAAGTATGGTGTTATACGGCAATACGGTTTGTCGTAGACCGTGGAGAATATATCTTTTCCATTGTGATCGTTCACACCAAAACCCCTTCAAGAAGTGATAGAAGAACGAAATGAGAAGGATAAAGACGAGGAAGTCTGATTACAGTTCAATAAACTTTGAAACCTGTTTGGGATCAGAGGATTTTTGGCATGAGGCCGGTGTGGCTTCACATTCCGGTACTCTCTGAGTCTCTGTGTCGTTAGCATGATTCATTTGAATATATAACTATTCTTTTATTTTATAAATATATATATCTGTTTGTTGTTGTTGTTTTTGTTGCTCTGGTGATCTCCTCCTGACAAGCCCTTTGGGATTTTTTCGGGACACCCTTTTCTTTCATTTCTTTGTATTTATTTGTATTACTAGCTCATAATATGTATGTATTACTCTGTTATCAAATAAATTGATGTAAACGTGAAATAATGCATGGCATACTCTTAACTTTTTTAAAGTAAATGTTAGATATTGGAAAAAATAAATGAGAGCTATAATGCTCTTTCAATCAATTAAGCAATCACTGTGTCGAGAATCCACTTTTTAAAGTATGATCCTAAATTCAAAATATTTTTTTCTGAATAGAATACGCATCTCCATTGTGGTCTACAAGCATAACAACAAATCAAATCAATGATATTGAGAGAATCCAAAAGCGTATATGTCGCATCATCCTGAGGGATCATTACAGTACATCTCCTATGAACACGCTTTGGAAACACTTGGCATCAATCGCATGTCCGAGCGACATGAGCAGTTGCTGCTTTATGCCCTTGCCAATTATTTGACTTGGGTCTTTTTCTCCAATGCAATGTGCAATATCTAATTCGAAATACACTATATTGTTATTTAAATACTCATTCTAATTTTATTGAACAACTTTCTCGATCTAGATGAATGCTGTCATTACATTTATATTAAAAGGGAAAACGCAATAGAGACTGTCATTTTGACTTTTACGGTTTAATTTCATCTCATCCAATAGGTTTTTGTTAAGGCTTAATTTCAATTTTCGTAATAGAAACGTTTGTATAGCAATTGTTAAATACTTTCTCAACTCTTTCGCTTAAACAACTTCCTTTTTTCTTCTTCATTCTCTCCTTCCCACCGTCTTGGTCTTTCAACATGAAAGTATATTATTACATTAAACGTATAACTTTGTTTTGCAATTTCGATGTCATCTTACAATGACTTACAATATGTATTTTAGTTTTGTATAATTTATATCTCTCTATATTTTTAACTTGTTTGTAAATTGAACATTTTCAGCCTGCGAGCTGCTTGTTTTATGTGATTTCTCAATAAACCAAACCAATTCAATTCAATTCAATTTAATGGGAGCTCCAATCACATTGCACATGCATTACGTGAATACTGCACCATTACATCTAGTTCTAAAAGAAAATACCTTCATGGCGCAGAGAGGACATACAATGCAGGGTAATAACAGATTACTGTTTTCTAAGCTAATAGGAGCAAGACGAAAGGGGGGGGGGGGGGGGGCGTCGCAAGAGGAAAATCGCAAAAAATGCACCTTTGCTTGGTTCTAGAATCAAAAGCTGAAAATGTTTCAGTTTACAAAAGCAGCGGGTTATTGATTTGAGACTCAACTTTATTATTTGATTTCAGATTAATACGTTCTTAATTTTTTGTTAAGATATTACTCTGAACATTCCGAGGATTATGGAAATTGTATTTCTTACATGAGAGCGACTTTGAAGTCGTTGACGACCATTAGTCCAATAGTTGTTGCGAAACTCGCTATACACAGACCTACGATGATGATCATTCCAACTACAGGTTTCCTGCAAAAACAGAAATATCAAATTATCCTTAAAAACAAAATAACTCGCTATTTTTTTTTTATAGATTATGCATATATTCAAATCTTGTTGTTTCAATTACAGCTAACAACTTTAAATTTGACGTTCTTTGTGATTTTCATAACTCAAGAATGAAAGATGGGATGGTTGAGTTAGGGCCTCTGTTGAATACTTATGGATTTAAGCTATGATAATTATGTCAAATTCTCAAAAAACATAAATCAAGACAAATCAATTTTCGCATACTGTCTTAAACAATTAGAAAACTTTGTGAGGGTATGAATAATTTATTTCTTATTGATGTTAATCAATATACATGCAAGTATCAAATCAATTCGATTAGATTGCAACTAAAAGTTGATATCATAGTCGTATGGAGTAATTTTCGATTATCTTTTTAATAAACCATTTTTATCTATCTACTTATCTATGGACCTCCCGGTTACGAGACCACTGCTCTACCACTGAGCCACCACGCCCCACTATAGAGTAAGTATATTATATGTTTGCAATCGTTGAGGAGTGCGACCAATTTGGATCAATCGCAACTCTTTATATATACAGGCATGTGTTTGATGCCATGATACAACAGAACTACGAAGTTGTAAACCATCACGAGACTCCTAATAAATTGCGATACTGGTGAATTAATGATATTTGTTATTTTCAGTTTTCTTTACTGATAGCTACAACTACCAACTACCACCAAGAACAACATCCATGATACATGTACTAACCTGAACAATGATACGAGAAAGATGGGACTGATGATGTAGAATTGCATGTCATTAGCCAAATACCACACCCAGTAAATACACTGTTGGTCAAATGAGAAACGTTTACAGTTGTCAAAGAATGCAGCAAATTGTCGTTCCAGTATACCTCCATTGTAGTATAAAATCATTCTAAGCCATTTTTTATGATGCTATGATATTTCAATATGTATCTTTATGCGTGATACAATCTATGTAAAGTGGGTTTAATTCGATTAAAAGGAGTTTTTACAACAAGACTCTTTCTTACCCCGTCTGGTCCGCTTTTCGGATAGAAATTGTTGATGTAGAGTAGGTTTGTCCACCAGTATTTGTCACAGTTGAAGGTGTAGTGGGCGGTGTTTGCCCACAGGGGCCCCTCTCCCATGTACGGACGGAGGTAGAGGGCGAACAACATGGCGGCCCCAAGACCGGGTAGTAATCTATATATTATATAGGGCAGGAACAAATAACGCGAGCGAGATATTATAGCATTTTAGAGCAGAGAGAGAGAGAGACAGAGACAGAGAGAAAGAATGGCTGAGGAGGGGAGGGAGAGGAAAAAAGGGAGAGGGAGAGGGAGAGAGAGAGAGAGAGTGAGAGGGGAGAGAGAAAGAAAGAAAGGGGGAGAGAGAAAGAAAGAAAGGGGGAGAGAGAAAGAAAGAAAGGGGAGAGAGAAAGAAAGAAAGAAAGAGAGAGAGAGAGAGAGAGAGAGAAAGAGAGAGAAATGATATTATATATAGAGAGGGGAAGTGAGTATAGAGAGAAGACCAATAAATAAAACATCGCAAAATGGTATATGTAATTATGAATACGCCTATTAAATATAAAAGTAAAATAACAGAATCTTCTAACAATTTAGGCATACATCTCAAGTTCTTCAGGGTAAATAATTAAGCCGTCAATCTTAACCCAAAAAAAAGACATCAGGATATATTATTTGGAGATAAAGATGTTTCCGTCGACAGCGATGACAACGACGGTCGTCACCACCCATGACATCGTATATGATACTCACCTCCAGTACCGATGGAAGTAGAACATTGCCCACGGTATTCGACCATCAGATCGTGACATACGACCCAGGGTGATGTACGTTAACAACAAGCCGCTGACGAAAACAAAGAATATACAAATTGTTTAGTATTCTTTCAGTGCACTTCAATGTATACGACGTATAGTTCACACTCTTTCGTCACCGATAATTCATCCAATGCTGACAATAATGTATACTCATTGGATTAGAAGTGAGTGGCTGCAAACACATTTTAGATAATTAAACATTTCAGATAACAATTTTTTTCTTTTCATTCTTCTCTTCTGTCAATCCCATTTTCTCAATAACTATTTTTATATCAATATTTCTGATGCATACGTCCTGCAGAAATTGTTTAGGCTAACGACCCTAAATGCTAGCATCTTCTTTTTTATTCTACCTTTCTTTGTCAAACATAAAGTCCATCATTTTGTAGCTTATATTGTTTATGATTTGAGAAAAATAGAATAAAAACTTTAGTTGAAAGAAAAGTAACTTTCCTCGCCAAGTAGTGCATCTTATTGCTTTCACACTATGACTGAAACAGCTAACAAAGTGAACAAATAAACATTATGCGCGGCACATTTTCAATCAATCACAATGCGATCAAAATCAATCTTTTTCTATCCGGAAAAGAATGTTCTGACTGAAAATGTCTGTAGTAACAGTTTAAAAAAAAATGTTTAGAAGTTCGGGGTCTTACCTGAGAACAAAGAATGAATCGACAGATGGAAAAGCATTAAAGATCGCCTGTGCAGGAAATGACTTTAGAAAATCTAGTACAAATATACCGTCCCCTATCGAAAAATGAAAATAATATAATTATGATAGTACAATACACTGGAACACTGACATACCGGTAGCTTTCAAACTTTACGTTGTTTCACGTTCCCAGATTGCGTACAAGATTTGAGTCCTGAGGATGAATACATCTTAAATTTTCATGAATCAAGAACTTAGATTAATTTTTTCATGAACAAGAAAAGTTTTGGGTTTAAACAAAAAAATCATATCTTAAAGTAACTATGTCCCATTTCCAGGCAAACCAAAATGAAAAGGTAAATTTCCAACTGCAATGAAAAGATAAATAATAATAATAACAATATTCATAAAGCGCAACGAAAGGGCTTGATAATGTCTTTCTGTGGTAAAAATATCGACCGTAAGTTGTCGAATCGAATTTAGGGATTGCAGTCCTTTTAATAAATAGTCTGATTTTCAGACCCATGTACCGAATGGTCGTACGTTTTGTGCTGCGCAAAGATTCAATCAGTTTAATTTTGGGCATTACAATAAGTGTGCTATTGATGTAAATGGCCATGTACCCCTTACAGATTATGCTATTTATGTTATTACCAAAGAAAAAAGTCAGTCAGTCACTCAATAGTGTCCGACAGTGAAGTCTAGAAAGTAAACGGGTTTCCTTGCATAATTTAAATACTAGGACACTGCTAACATTTAAATTTCACAGATAGGACATACGTGACATATTCATAATTCCTGCAAGGTTCTTCAGAATGTGATGCTGGCTGCCAAAGGGATAAACTACCTTTAAGGGACACTTTTGGATACGGAAGAACAGGCAAAGCAAAGCCAAAATGGTTACGATAGGAAAATGAGACTAAATAGCGCGATGTTAAGATAAATCAAAACTTGATAGGGGGAAAACATTTTAAAACACAAACACAAATATACACAGAGACAGAGAGAGAGAGAGAGAGAGAGAGGGGGAGGGGGGGGGGGTATTAAATGCAAATAGGTTAATACTATCTGAATTAACCAAATAATGTAATTACATTTATTAACGATAATAATGTACCTTCTTGACAGCCCTACAACTGAATTAAACATGATAGTTTCAGAAAGAAAAGGTCAGAGTTATACGTTTAAGTTATTTTTTAAGATAACATTTTCCAGATAAGTTTCATGTTGAGCATTCATGAAAAAAAACTTACAAGTGGCTCCGAAGACTTGATAAACGAGCATGAGGGTGTGACCTAAGATGACCCAGGTCATGCTTATAACCCGGATGCCATTCAAGCACAGCATGTTGCCACCTTTGGTATCTGTCTTGAGGATTTGCTTCAGGTTACGGGTGAAGGAGAAACAGAGGAGGAATCGCGCGCAACATCCCTCGTGATCTGAAATGTAAAAAGAGATGGGTGAGTAAATTTGGGTAAAGGTATATACATAATTTGCGAGCCTTCTCATTTGTTGAAATTCCCATCTTATAGCCCCTCTGCACTAGTTTGGCATGGAGGGATTAGACCTCCCTACAAGGTCACTGACAGGTGGTTATCTCATAAATTAAGTTCTCAATTAACATAAGAAGAAAGGCATCATGGGGGATCAACGGATACCGCTTAGGCATTGTTGGCTGTATGAGAGCGCAAGGAGCTATTAGTAGTGCAGTGGGGCTTTAAATGTAAATGGTTTTCCATGTCTAGATTAATTTATATTGTCAATGGTTTCCTACTTTAAGATTTCTAGAGCAATTTATATTGTCTAAGGTTTCCCACTTTAAGATTTCTAGATTAATTTCTATTGTTAATGGTTTCCCCTTTCAAGATTTCTAGGTTAATTTCTAATGCCATTTTAAATTGGCAATTTTCGTACACTTTTTTCCTGAAGTGTATTATACTTGGATCTGTTTTGTTTCCCTCTGTTTGTAACTTGTAAATGTTTTTTTAAATATGTAAATTCAGGAACAATTCAACCGTAAAGGTTGCGAGTATTGAAGAAAATAAATCTCGAAACTTGGATCCTGTAAAAAGAAGAGGTTGGGTTCTCGTAACGAGAAAAGTAATTTTGAGAGCTTTCTCATCAATCCTTTTAACTCCTAAGTGGAAGTTTATCAGTAATATTTTATTTCATTTTGTTGAAGATGTTGAATAATTATACTGAGTTAGACAGTATACCACCTGTCCGCTTAGAAACGACTGTATAAAGCGCCCTATGAATGTAATTATTATTATTACTATTAAGTGGAAGAATATCATAGTTGCGGTTTCAGATAAAAAGGATTGCTACTGTAATATGCAATCTATTCTAATTTTCACAATTAGAAAAAGATCAAAACTTCGGGCGAAGTTTTGATTCCGCATCTGCGTAGGCCTAATCACATACCGATTACTATACTTATTAACATGTGTGTGGATTGCGCTTTTAAGTCAGTTACACTGTATCAACATAAAACCATTGCCGTTTACATATATTTGTAATCAACACACCCCAATACTTCTAGACATCTTCTTTAACAATGCAATGGCAAGACCAGTACTCATCTTTTACTATAGTTGAGTCATCACCAGATTATTTAGAGTTAAAATCCCACTCATGTGTGACGTGATCATTATATAAAATGAACCTTCTTCTATGTTGTTCGACAGGTACCATTAGTTTGTTGCAAAATGGGAAAATAAAATATATTTCAACATGTGGCAATCCATGAAAATACACTTTTTGTTCATTTTCGTTTTCTCTAAATAAGGACAGGTTCTAAGTCTATTTGTCTGTCTGCCATTCTCTTCCCCCCCCCCCACCCCCCTCTCTCTCTCTCTCTCTCTCTCTCTCTCCCTCTCTCTCTCTCTCTCTCGCTTCCTCTCCCTCTCGCACACACCCACGCATACACACAGACAAACATTATTTTCTCCCCTTGTTTGTTCACTCCCTAAGTCACTTGTGTCCCTTCCCTTACTTTCATAATCCACGCACAATATACTCCAAACAATACGATTATATATACCTTCCTTTTGTTGCTCCCCCGACATTTTAGACGACCCGTAGCCATTTTGTTTGCTGTCGTGACGCAGCAATAATAGGGCTTCGGAATCTTCGAGGGCATCTTCTCTCTTCTTCTTCTTCTGTCTGTCTAGATGGACCTCGAACAGAGCTCCAGATATCATCAGCAAGGCAGTCACGCAACACAGGATCCTTCGTGTACGGATAAGAAATTAATAATTAGCTTCTTGTTTATAGATAAGACCAATTGGATCAATCACTTGGAATAATTTGCAATTAGTAGACCTATACCGGTACTCACTGGTGGATTTATTAAGGGGGTATCCCGGCAGCGTAATTTTTTTCCCACTTGAGCCCCGGACCCCAGTATGAGTGGGGGGGGGGGGGGGGGGCGGTAGTATACATGCCCCCTCCCTTTAAACCCGATCTCGCATTCCAGGGGTGTACGTTGCTTATCACATATTATTCGTCATTATGCACTTCTGTACCCTTTTCAGAGTACTGAATCTGCCCCTTGTATTGTGAATATTCCTTTCCTTAATATCTTCAAGGTTATCAATTGAATTGATTTGCTATTTGACTTGACGTCACAGATCACACCATACAGCATCAAGAAGGAGTTCAAACTAGACTAGTCTTTATAAGTTAATATAAAATCTGTCATGATAAAAAATAAACTCCATAATTAATATCATGACCCCCCCCCCCCCCCCCTCCCCTCCTTCGCCCCTGGCAAGTAAAATGATGCTTTTGAATCATTATCTCATTACAAAATAAAAACAACAACAAAAGACCACTTGGTTTGCCGACATGGAAATAATACAAATTGTATGACAACAGTTATGGATTTGGTGACCCCCTCCTCCCCCCTCCCTCAACCTCCGGCCCCCAACCCTGAGACGCACATACGTGAATATATATGTATCATTATATTCAGTACTTACACCGTGCAGTAGAATCCAGCATCATATGGACGCGCTGGAAATGTTGCACATTGGACTTTTCTTACTTCCGGATTTAGAGTGTTCAATTCATCATACTCTAATCGATCTGCATGACGGAAAAATACGAACAATTATAAACCTGTACCAAAGTTGGACAAACATGACCGGAAGCACGATATCACAAACCCAATTCAAGGATACTTTCAAAACCCTAATTTATAATTATATTACTGCAGTGCCCTCAGGGAGAACAGTATAAATACTGATGAGACTATACCCTGGGGTAAACAAGACATACTATTATTATTATTATTATTATTATTATTATTATTATTATTATTATTATTATTATTATTATTCATTATTACTATTATATAAATCATGCTCATGAATAAGTTAGTGTAATGTTCACATGTTCCGAAAGGTAATGGGCGGGGTTATCGAACTTGCTTAAAACTTGTTTTTCGGAGGTCTTTGGAATCATTTTTTTCTTCATTTCTAAAAATTAATCAAACAATGAATGCTGGTATGATAATCACGTAAAACTACTTCATATAAATTGGCTCAATAACTATACCCCCACCCGAATGATCCTTGAATCCTTTGCACAATATCGTGTTTTTGTCCTTGAAATGGCAAATCAAACATAATAGGATGCAAGGTGGTTAAGCTTTAAACCAACATGAAGAGATTATCAATCAGTGCCATGTCGGGTGCCTTGACTTAGTTCTGTTACTACATTTCAATTCCGCCTTGAATGAAATACACAGATATAAGTAAGTGGAGTGTTCATGCATGGTTGTATGGCAACACATTTTATAGATTTCAATATACTTTCATTGAAATTCCACGCAATTATTACGAAAGCATATTTTATAAATGATTACAGCTGTGATTAAAGAACGTATAAAATTAATACATATCAACGCTTAAAAAGCATGTTTTGGATATATCAAGTTTTATTCTGTGTTCTGTAGATGGACAAAACAAAGCCGTTATAATAATATCTTTGGAAAGAGATATCCAGTCGTCATTTCATTATTCGTTATCTTTGTTTAAATGTATATCTGTTTTTATACGCGAAATAAAGCCAAACCAAACTATTGATTGACGGGGCTAATTTATGATATAAAGAAAAAGAATAAGACAAAAATGCACGAAATGTCGCAAATCATTAAAAAAAAAAAAAATGGGGAGTCACGTATAGGGTGACCCATTTAAAGTCATAATACCACAATGGACCTAAACAAGCTTACAACTTACTAATGATTTCAGTCATAGAATTAGCAACATCCGTCTCTCCGCATTCACTGGGTAGACAGAGGCCCCATTTCATCAATGGTGGTATGATCTATACAGTATGTGGAATAATGAGAGAGAGAGAGAGAGAGAGAGAGAGAGAGAGGGAGAGATAGAGAGAAAGAGAGATAGGGAGAGAGAGAAAAAAAGGAGAGAGAGAGAGAGAGAGAGAAAGAGAGAGAGGGAGAGAGAGAGAGAGAGGGGGAGAGAGAGAGAGAGAGAAAGAAAGAGAGGTGGATATAATTATATGATAATAATAATAATAATATTGAGGGGGAGAGAAAAAAATAGAGGAGAGAGAAAGATAATAGTAATGAGAGAGGGGGAGAGAGTGGGAGATGCGAGGGAAAGAGAAATAGAGAAAGAGAGAGAGAGAAAGAGAAAGGGGAAAGGGAGAAAGGAAGAGAAGAGAGAGAGAGAACGAGAGGGAGAGAGAGAGAGAGAGAGAGAGAGAGCGAAAGACAGAGGGAGAGAGATGATCATGAAAGAGGGGTAGAGAAAGAGATTTATAAAAAAAGAATATGAGAGTCTATTTAATGTGTCATACAGATGTGACATTTATTATTAAATATTAAACTCCTTACGTTGGTAGCGTAAGAATGACACAATGGTCATTTTTCCGCGACAACATTGATTTACAGTGAATTATACACATCTGTCAAATATGTATTATTGTCTACCCATGCACCCCTAAAAAATTGTTGGAAAATCGTAAAAATCGATGACCCCCCCCCCCCCCCCCCCTCTTTTTTCTTCTTTTGTTGCTCTAAACAAACTCCTGCTGACTAAAAATTCGGACAGACACCCCCTCCATTTAAAATCGTATAGCGACGCCCAAAGGGCACAAATGAAGGGGGGTTACTTACCCCAGTTGACATGTTTAGTCTGAGAACGGCGGTGCAGAAATGGAAGTCTTCTAGACTCTTACATTCGGGCCAGTGACCGAGCCAAGCTAGGTTGCCAACCAAGAACCCAGGCTCGGGCTTGCCGCAAGCGTCCAATGCTATACACCATGGAAGAAAACAAAATAAAAACGAAATTAATTTAAGGGGACGTCTGAAGCAAAGCAGAAAATATTAGATTGCTGACAGCTTCGAAAAAAAATTAACAGACACAAATTTTCAATGCGAAAATTGAATAAAATGAATCATTTGATAATATGTGTGAATTTAAAAGAAAAAATAATAAAAAGTAAAAGTTTGTCTAACTAATATTCTACTTTGTTATACATGTATCTTCCTATCGCGAATAATATCGACTTGAGCTGAGATTCCTACGTATATTGGTGATACAACGATAAATAAACAGGCCCATTCATTTGTAAATGTAATGATAAAATGTCCTTTGCACGCGATGCGTCATTTGGACTGCGTTAATAACTACGCTACTAAAGCCTTTTATGTCGGAATGAATTAATGCTTGCGCCGCCAGTAATTCAACGAGATGTTTGTACCATACGTTTTGCATTCACGTGCTGTGTGATGTCACTCTCAAACGATGCGTCAAAGACTGCGCCAGTCGCTGACGCAACCCTACGTCAGTAAAATGACGCTTCGTGTAAAACGAGAATTAAGGGATTAATTACCTAATGTAGCTTCATAGGATCGCCGGTCACTGAACATGCGGGCCAAGGCGGCGTCACAAGCGACCGAGATACTGATGTTCTTGAACAGGTTTGGAGGAAGAGTGAAGTCGGGAAGGTGATCGGGGATCCGGTCTGGGAGGTCATCGGGGAGATCGAAGTCCGGCCAGGAAGACGACGTAGAAATCATCCCCGTTAAGAAGAGAACGGTAATCCAAACGGCCATCATCTCGACGTTCGGAACTCACAACGAGATCTGTGATATGTCGATGTTTGGGAAAAATAAGGGCGTTTAATCACGCCATTAGGAAGAAAATGTTCTTCTAGAGTCAAGCTAACAATCAAAATAGAAGTTTAACGAAATGTTATTACATTTCAACAGTTTAATCTGAATTCATTTCGCAAGAGAAAAAGCTTAAAGAAACATAACCGCAACTACCTTTGAAAATCAACATAAGAGAATAGCCTTTTGCGTCACCTATTGAAATATGCGATCATGACAATGACGTATTTCGTAATCCGAACATGATTTAATTTAATTTTCGGAAATAGGTGTGATTGTGTGAAATCAATTTGTGTGATAGTATACTGATCAGTACTTGGTTGTCTATACAAGACTCTTGTACTATTTTACAATCAAAGTTAGCACAGCATCTCGTACAAAGAGAAACATCATATTCAGGCCTTTTAAATTAAAATTTAACAAGCATTAAATGACTGAATTTAGCGTTTACCTTAGCTTCGGTAATCATTCAAGCTTCATGTACTTGCAAACTTGAAATTAAAACGTATGAGCTCTAGCCTACAGGTGTTTTGTAATATTATACTGATCATTATACTTGGTTGTCTATACAAGACTATTGTACTAGGTTACAAATAAAGTTAGCACAGCATCTCGTACAAAAAGAAATATATTCAGGCATTTTAATTAGAATTTAAAAAAGCATTAAATGACTGAATTTAGCGTTTACCTAAGCTTCGGCAATCATTCAAACTTCATGTACTTGCAAACTTGATATTAAAACGTACGAGCTCTAGCCTACAGGTGTTGCACAAACAGAAGATAGAACGAAAAATAGCTAGGAGCGTGTATATTATCAATAAATGAAGCAGATAAACGGTATGTTTCTTTTTACATTTCCGTTGCTGAGTTTTTGGCAAGCCGCCAGCGTGTCTAGACAGATACCCTCCAAAAAAAAAAAATCGTGAAAACATTTTTCTTATCAATATGAAGTGTCCTCTGTATTATTACGTATCGTATCTGTTGGACAACCTTGTAGTCGGAAACTTATCAATATGAAGGGTCCTTCTGCATTATTACGTATCTTATCTATTTGACAACATAAAGTCAAGAACAGCAAGCAAATGTTGTACCGTAACCTTCACCGGATATACTCTTTTTTTTGTTGATTTTTTCTTAATATTTAAACAGTCTTAATTAATAGCCAGGATGCTAGAGGCACAATGACCTCAAATCCAACGTCATGGTTTAGTCTCGAATTGACTAATGTTTACTTTATTATGGAGTAATATAAACAAATATACTGATGTTATCTTTCATGCTTGATGATCATGTACGTCATCTTATCTATCACGTTTGTCCTTGAGACCAACGTTTTAGGAAACAACATTATGTTCTACTTACAATTTCCATGATCTATATTATTATGGAGAGTATGACAATAATAATACAACAAATCTGATCGAAATGTCGTTTATGACTTTTCAACATTCTGAATCAGATAGATCGAAGGGAGATTGTTCGTCATTCCCATCCCATGCTTTACATTTGTCAAATTTAATATTAAGATACAACATTCCATTCTCTTTTTCAGTTACGAACAACATAATGAAACAAACTAATAAAAAGATAACTATATATATATTTGTGTAATACTTCTTCTTTACAATATTTCTGGTTCATTAGAGTCCGTACGTTCTCTTCAATTCTTTTTTCTAATTGGCCTATTAAATCAAGTTTCGCCATCACCTTAATTCTGATCTCATACTATTATCTTCTTCATCATAATTCTCTCATCTTTGTCGTCCGCGTTCCCCACCTTTCATTTTTTTCTTATCCACCGTTAATATAATAACTTTGTCCTTTTTTAAAATCGTTTTTATAATTCCTCTTTATTTTCCTTACGTGTTTCTTTCTTCTGATGTGACAATTAAGATAATTTAATTAAAAACTTACCATTAAAGAAGTAATGAGCCTCAAAAGTTGTCAAATGAATCTTGCAGATCTGTCCATGCATTAAATCACGCTATATCCATGGAGCCTGATCAGTTATACAGCATTCCGTTTGGTAAAGTGATCGACTGTACTGGAGGTTGGATTCAATGTTTGTCTCTATTTTAGTTGCAGCCTCAGTGAGCACACACCATTGTTTGCTATAAGTCTATAAGTAAATAATAAGTCTACAAGATCTTACATTTGCTCATGCAGACCGGCCTCTATAAGACATTCTCCTATTACGCAAGAAACAACCATTATGACGTCATGGGTGAATAAGCATGTACATGTACCATAATTGGACAGTGATGTAATAATTTATGGTGGATTCGTCGGTTCATATAAACGCCAACAAATTAATATGATAGTGCTTTTTAAAAGTTAGCGTATACACCCTGGATTCTGAGAAGTGGTTTCGCTTTAATGTGTATGTACCAGATAATGAGCTTTTCTGTGCACTAAGCCTCTAGCAAAATGTGCTAGCTACAAGTTGGCCTCACAATATATATACAGTGCGTCCCAGAAAAAACGAAACCGAGAATTATTGATGTTTTATCATAAGTTACTCACAATTATAATTAATAAATGACACATATTTGTAAAGCTTTTATCCTCCTCTTTCATTTTAAACTAACAGAACTTTGTTATTCCTGGCTCATTTTTTCCCCGAGGTGTCAAATGAAAGGGCAGAAAATGAACTTTCTATAAATGTGATTTTCTCTTTGAAATTCAGAAACCGTTCGCAAAATGATTTTTTGGGGGCCCTTTCTTCCTCCTGAATATGCTCATGCAAGTCTTGAACATTATTTAAAAGAAAATTGAAGCAGCATCTAATATAATATATCATTCATTCTTGTACCCATATTCATATTATACAGCATTACCTCTAGCTGTTTTCAAACCTATGATTTTGTAATGAATATTTCCATATTTTGTATGACCTGCCATGCATGAACGATGTCCCTGTCATGTTTTGTCCTGGATGTTTCTTTGTTTAGTTTTGTTTGTATATGTAAATCTCTCAACTACTGTTCGGGGAACTATTATATGCCTCCACAAGGCCTTTTGGCCTTATTTTTTGGTTCCCTATTTTTTTTCTTCTTATATATTGCAAATGCTTATCATTGTATATATAGTTTGTATCGTTTTTATTGAAAATGAAAAACGAATAAAATGAATTGAATTGAATCACTCACACGTGAAATATATATGATATATGAAAAAGGAGGATCTACAAATATGTGTCATTTATTAATTATAATTGTGATTCAGTTAAGATAAAACTAAAATCGATAATTTTCGGTTTCGTTTTTTCTGAGACGCACTGTATTATGTGTGATACTTCCAGTTGAATGCTAAAAACCAATGAAAATGGCATAAGAATACATTTAATTCTAACGTAATTTTTAGTACAAAATTAAGGAAAAAACAAAATACAATTGAATATTACCAAATAATCCAAGCTTAGTTAATGATTCGCAAATGCAATACATCCCCTCAATGAATTTCAATAGAATCATCACTGGAAATGCCCGTTCAGTAATGTCTAGACAAGGAAGGTTCCCGGCGGGCCGTCCATAATATTAGGGTGCAGATCGAGGCAGAGGATCGATACCTAACCATTGGCATCCTTTAATTTATTCACATATTTTCTTTCGATAACAGTTAGGTATTTATAATTTGTATATGTTACATGTGTTAATTATAAATGGCCGATGTAGGCTATGAGGAATGGCAGAGAAACGTCTTTGGACAGTAATTGCTGCACCTTATAGTATGCATGCTGCACCCGAACTCAGCTACCCACACACACTGAGTCAACTTTTTATATCTGCAAGAATCTTCTAACCTGAAGGAGGCAGATGTATAACCCGAAAAAGAATACTGGATGAGTATATCAGATTACATTCTAATCATGTGAACATGTTTAACATATTAAAATCAACAGGCACTAATCAAAAAATGTCATTGTTGATTTGCTAGATCTTAGTGCCTCATTTTTCTATAAATATTATTGTAAACAAAATGTATGTTAAATTATAATTGTGTTCCATTGGCCACCTTTCTACCAGTTTGAGTCTTTATAATCATCAAAGCAGTAGAACTATTAAATTAATTAATAATTTTAACACCATGAGACCTTAATAGAGTTTCATTTTTCTCCTTTAAATACCATTATTTTGAGGTTTTATTTTGTTTGGTTTTGTCCCCCCCCCCCCCCGCCCATCTTCTAAGTTCATTTTCCACTAATTAATTCGTCGATCTGTTCTTTCTGGTCCCCACTATGGGAGACCAGCTGCACTATGCAAGTGCTGCTGAAAATGTGATATCCAGCCGTCTGTTTTATTTTGTCTTTTTGTTTATTTCGTTGTACATTCTTTCGTGCTTAATGCTTTTGTTGCTTTTGCCTTTTAATGCCATGAGGTTTTTCTTAGATATATAAACTGTATTATGTATAAGTTTATAAATGTTGTTATTTTTCTACTTTCTGTTCACTGTATATTTTATATGACGGAAATAAAAACAACAAACAAACTATACACTTGAAAGTAGCGAACTATTCTATATATTATCTAAATACAACATGTAACAATGGACCTAAGGCAAAATCCTCATTATGTGAGACATACCCAATAAAGTATAAGACTCCCATCTCGAAATCCAGATACGTGCACACATAATTATATACACATTATGTAGGCCTGATTTTATATACCTGAAAGGCGCAAGACGATATGAGCCGGGATATGAGTAAATCTTTAACTAATTAAACAAAATATGACATGAATAAGAATTACATTTTGTAATTGAAATTTAAGTTTACAATGTCAATGATCCTGTGTTTTCAATCCTGAAGGAATTTTTGTTTTAATATTCTTGTAGGCTCCTCCTCCTACTCCTTTTTCCCCTCCTCCTCCTCCTCCTCCTTCTTCTTCTTCTTCTTCTTCTTCTTCTTCTTCTCTTCTTCTTCTTCTTCTTCTTCTTCTTCTTCTTCTTCTTCTTCTTCTTCTTCTTCTTCTTCTTCTTCTTCTTCTTCTTCTTCTTCTTCTTCATCTTCTTCTCTTCCTTCTTCTTTTCCTTAACCTCCACCTCCTCCTCCTTCTCTTCTTCTTTTCATTTCTTTTTTTCTTCTTCTTCTTTTTATTTCTTTTTCTTCTTCTTCTTTTTATTTCTTTTTCTTCTTCTTCTTTTTTTCTTTTTCTTCTTCTTTTTTTTTTCTTTTTTTTTTCTTCTTTTCTTCAACCTCTTCTTATTTCTTCTTATCTTTCTTACCAACTTCGCTTTCCATACTTAGATTTATAACACGCCAAAAGAGGCTAGCACTGTAGCAGTTTCTGATTAAACGAAAACTTCGAAATGGCTGATCATACATGTGTAGAAGCAGACAGTTTCTTTTCGCAGGGGGATTTGAAGATGGCTGAAATAAGATATTCAGGGTTCATCGATCACTCGTTACATCATTTAGCGGCCACCGAAAGTGTAGACAAGGAGTTGTAAGTTAGCCTCATTTCATAATGTGTCCCACGTATACAAATTGATGTTTGATATACCATGATATACCGGTACAGAGCGTCTTTTTTTAAACCTAACCTAGCCATCCTAACGCTGCATAGTAATGTTTGAATAGATCTATATGAATATTTGCGTTGGTACGATGTGGT
>JAVYIG010013615.1:0-46221 GCA_035222895.1 Strongylocentrotus droebachiensis
GGATTTCTTAGGGGGGGGGGGGGGGGGGGGGGCTCAAATTTGAAATTATGCGAGCCAAATATTGGTAGGTAATGGTTACCAGCATTGACGTAATGGGGGGGGGGGGGGTGGGTGTGCAGGGAGGGGGGGGGGGTGATTTCCCCCTCCCTCGTCCGCAAAGCGCCGAAGCTTTTACGTTTCATTAAATCATTAGAGAAAGAAGACGATTCGTTGTACCGTTCTCGACTCTCAATCCTCGTCTGAATTCAGCCCCCCCCCCCTAGCTCCTGCGCGAAGCGCGGAAGTTTTGACATTTCATTTATTTATTAGAGAAACAAGACGATTCGTTGTACCGTTCTCGAAAATAATCCGCGTCTGATTTCAGTTCCCCCCGCCCCTCCCGCGCGAAGCGCGGAAGCTTTTACCTCTCATTAAATCATTAGGAAAGAACGCGATTCGTTGTACCGTTCTCGACTCTTAATCCTCGTCTGAAATCAGTAACCCCCCCCCCCTGCCGCGCAAGACGCGGAAGTTTTTACGTTTCATTAAATCATTAGAGAAAGAAGACGATTTAGACGATTCGTATTACCATTCTCGACTCTTAATCCTTGTCTGAATCCAGTCTCCCCCCTCCTGCGCGAAGCACGGAAGCTTGACGTTTCATTAAGTTATTAGCGAAAGAAGACGAATCGTTGTACCATTCTCGACTCTTAATCCTTGTCTGAATTCAGTTCCCCCCCCCCCCCGCCCTCCCGCGCGAAGCGCGAAAGCTTTGACGTTTCATTAAAATTATTTTAAGAAAGAACACGATTCGCTGTACCGTTCCTCGTCCCTTAATCCTTGTCTCAATTCAGTTCCCCCCCTCTCTCCTGCGGGAAGCGCGGAAGCTTTGACATTTTATTAAATTATTAGAGAAAAAAGACGATTCGTTGTACCGTTTTTTACTCTTAATCCTTGTCTGAATTTCAAAACTGTTTTTATTGTCTGCTTCTTTTTCTTCCTACGTCCTCTTCCTTTTCTCTCCTCTCTTTTTTTGGCCAGCGTTTTTTTTTTTTTTTTTTTTTTTGGGGGGGGGGGGGGGGAGTGTCGCCCCCACTGCCCCCCTGGCTACGCGCCTGCGGTCAGATAAACATATTTGCAACCTTGTCCGCCCCCGGAAACTCAGGGGTTTAAGGCAATAAATTTCGGTCAGATAAGCATTCAGGGCCCGGTCGAGGGTGCGGAAACCCCGGAATCTCAGGTCTTTTAGGCATTTGATTACGGTCAGATGAGCATATTTTTATACCTTATTTGTGACACTGGCAGAACACTGATTGGCGTGAGATCCAGCGGGCGAAGCTCAAGGGTTTTAGGCACTAACTTACGGTCAGATGAGTATCAAGGGGCCCGCCTTAGGGCCCTTGATTGGGTCCCGGGGGCAGAGCCCCGGAAGCTCAGGGGTTCTAGGTGTTTAATTGGTAACCCGACACATGCTCCGCCGACGATTACTCCGCCGACATTTACTCCGCAAAACGCGACAATTGCTCCGCCGACATTTGCTCCGCCGACATTTGCTCCGCCGACAATTGGCTCCGCCGATAATTGCTCCGCCTGAAGCGACAATTGCTCCGGTGACATTTGCTCCGCCCAAAAAGTGTCCCATAAACTACAAATGCTACTAGTACTACGACAAATGCTTCGCCGACAATATTTTTTTTTACACGGGTTATTTCGTTTCTTTTCTTTCTTCTTCATTTTCTGAATGCATTTCATGAAATAATGTAGATGAAATGAAATGAATGAATGTTGATGAAGTGGGAGAAAAAGGAGTTACCTAAAAGTCATTTCGAATATACTGAAATAACTTTCCATCTATCACTGTACGTCCATATAATGTACACTAACACTCATTACATGGTCGTGGGAAGTTAAACAAAAAAAGTAGAGCAGCAAGCCACATTCCCCAATACGCGCATACCTCCTAGTTAATTTCAAACAGCTCATCAATATGTAAGACCTGAAATAACCTCAAGCAAGCACATGCATCTTACTACAATGTACTAGTTCATCATGGAAGTTCTAGAAAACAACAGGGGAGGGATCAAAATAAGCTTTGAAGGGCACGTATACGCAGAGAAGAGAACCCATTCAGACGGGAAAATAATTAGATGGTAGCCTTTCTGCTTATTCCCATTTATACAAATCATTCTGTTGCAGTTTGATGTTAGTTCTTCATAATAAGCCAATTGCTCTTCTTCCGGTGGCTCCATGAGTCCCTTAAAGTCAGTGAAAACAAAGTACTCGAATGAGACGGGGTGTTTTACACACTAATATATATATATATATATATACCCATATATATATATATATATATATAATTATAGTAAAGCTACATACACTTAACTGAAGGAAAGAAACCTATAGAAAACGGACTGGATATTATTGAAAAAAATACTATTCTAAACAAGAATGTACTACATTACGTTACAGTTTTACGAGAGAAATAGAACTCGAGAGGGGGAGAAGAGAAGAAGTGATGAAAAAGTGATGAAGACTAATAGCATGAGAGGAAAGAAAAGAGCCAAGAAGACAAGAAAAGGGTGTAAAAAGGAAAAGGAGGAGCAAGAGAGAAAGGGAGAGAGATAAGCCTTGAGCTTTGGATCAGCTAATGAGTAATACATGAAACAGATTTTGAGCGGAGTAATTATCTTTCGCCGGAGAACTTGCATAAGGAGCTATAACTTGATTTTCTCTTTTTAATCAAACATGGGGAATAGCAAAAAACGGCTGAGCATTTAATTGCACTAATTACCAGAGGAGCATTCATATCTTCCAAGAGGCCGCACTTTTGGATCGGAGAGCAATTTTATTGTTGGCGGAGCATTGTCTTTTAAGGGGTACTTTTGGGGAGGAGCAACAATTGTCGTAGTAGCCTTTGTATTTTACGGGTCAATTTTTGAGCGGAGCAAATGTCGGCGGAGCAATTATAGGCGGAGCAATTATCGGCGGAGCAAATGTCACCGGAGCAATTGTCGCTTCAGGCGGAGCAATTGTCGGCGGAGCAATTGTCGGCGGAGCAAATGTCGGCGGAGCAAATGTCGGCGGAGCAAGTGTCGCTTCAGGCGGAGCAATTGTCGGCGGAGCAATTGTCGCGTTTTGCGGAGCAATTGACGGCGGAGCAATTGTCGGCGGAGCAATTGTCGGCGGAGCATCTGTCGGCGGAGCAATTGTCGGCGGAGCAACTGTCGGCGGAGCAACTGTCGGCGGAGCACCTGTCGGCGGAGCATTTGACGTCGGAGCAAATGTCGCGGAGCAAATGTCGTGGAGCAATTGTCGCGTTTTGCGGAGTAAATGTCGGCGGAGCAATCGTCGGCGGAGCATGTGTCATGGAACCGTTTAATTACGGTCAGATGAGCATTTTTTGATACCTTATTTTGTTGTGACACTGGCAGTTAACTATTTTTTCTTTCTTTCTATTTCTCTTTGATATTCTCTTTCAGGAAAGTGGGGGGAGGGGGAGGGGGGAGGGGGGGGGGGGTGAGGGGACTGGAGGCTCCCGAGCCCTGTCATGAAGGCATCTCAAGAGGCATATTTCTTGCCTGGCTGTAAATTTAGGAATTTGTCATTTTACAACAAACGCATAAAAAGTCTAATTTACTAAAAATGAGGAAAAATCTCTGAAAATTATGTCATTTTAGCATTATTTCAGCGTTATGTAATTAGAAAAAAAAACTACGTCTAATTTGATTTCCCCCGAGCCCCCTCTCCGAGCAGTACGCCAGTGCCCCGCCCCCCCCCCCCTCTTTTCACTACATTTTTTTAGCGGAAAAATCGCAACTGGTCTCCCCTACCTTTCATCTTTCTCTTTATTTCTTTCCCTTTCTCTCCACTTTCCCTTCCCTTCCTTCTCTCTCTTTTAGGTTTGCTGGGGGGGGGGGGGGGGGATCCTTTCGGCCCCACCCTTCACCACATGTTGTTGGCGAAATTAACCGCAAATGACCTATTTCCCCTTCTTTTCACCTTTTTTTTTCTTCTTCCACTTTTCGGTCCCTTTTAGCTTTCCTTTTTTCCTTTTCCTTCCTTCTCTCTTTTTTTTGGGGGGGGGGGGGGGGAGGGGGGGGGGGCGGGGGGAGGCAAGGGCGTTTTGCCCCACCCCACCCCGATCCACAACTTGTTGGCGGGAAACTTGCAACTGATACCCCCTTCTTTTCTTTTCTTCTTCCTCAATTTTCCTTCCGTTTATCTCCTCTTTTCTTTCTTCTTTCCATTTCCTTCCTTCTCTCTTATTTTTTTGATTGGGGGGGGGGGGGGGGGAGGCAACAGCCTGGGAGGCGAGGCCCTTTCGACCCCCCCAATCTCCTTCTTCCCCCTTTTCTTTTCTTCTTCCTTTTCTTTCTTTCTTTCCCTTTCTCTCCTCTTTCCCTTCTTTTCCTTTTCCCTCTCTCTCTCTCTTTTTTCCTCCTTTTTTTTTCTTTTTTTTTTCTTCTTCTTTTTCCCCCTTTTTTTCCCTTCTTTTTTCCCCCCTTTTTTTCCCCCTTCCTTTTGTTTCCCCTTTTTTTTTCTTCCTTTTTATCCCAGGGGGGGGGGGGGGCAGGGCCCCCCGGCCCCCCTGGATCCGCCACTGTTGTATGATGCCGTCCGTCGGGGACTGCTGTGTCTTCTGTATCAAGATGTAACAAGCGGATGCATTTGGGAGCATTTGTTATGAAGCATCGATACTTTTCCCACCCTCTTCCTTCCCCACTTGCTATCCTTTTACGGTTCAACAAACAAGCAAGCAAAAACAATACTATCAAACGTATAACCGTCTTATCGCATCACCGTTTAACTGTATGATCGTATTACCGTAGGGCCTTTTACGGTGTTACAATGAACCACATTTATTTACCGGAATTATGGTATTACAGAATTACCGCTTTACTGACCATATTAGCCTGTTATTACCGTATTACGTATTCCGATATTACATATCGGATAATTCCGTGCATTGCCATGTGTCCAGAACGACAACCCCTCCCCCCATTTATTTTATGTACAAAAAAGGAGAAACAAACGCCTTAATTGATTTTACTTTTAAATAACGTTAATAATACCACGAGGAACCATATTTTTGAATAATACCATGCACACGACACATTACACGGGGTCGCCATATTACCTACCTGCGTCTCCGAAGTAGTTGCCAAGGGCCAGGATGTACTTTGCGACCTCGTCCGCAATACTGAAATTGCTGTAGGTGGCATAGCGCGTTTGTCCATCGAAGTCTTCGAGGTCGATTCGTAGCTCGTATGTCTTCTGACGGGAAAGACGGTGGATGTTGTCGTTACCGAGCCAGTGCTCTGAGGAAACGTTTCCAAAACCGTATTTGTACTCGGACCAGTAAAGAGAGAAGTCAACAGATCCATCTTGTCTACGCTGGAATACCTACAGAGACAGTGGGTGGGAGGGAAAGGGGGGGGGGGGAGAGAGAGAGAGAGAGAGTGAGGGAGAGAGAAAGGGAGAAAGAGGCAGAGGGAGAGAAAGAGAAAAAAGGAGAGAGAGAGAGAGAGAGAGGGAGACAGATATCGAGATAGAGTGAGAGAGAGAAAAATTAAAAGAGAGAGAAAGATGAAGAAAGATGTAGAAAGAAAGGAAGAGAGAGAGAAGGAGAGAGAGAGAGAGAGAGATTGTGTGTGTGTGTGTGTATTAATAATAAATTTAGAACAATAATTACACTTGCGATGATTAAAGATGCGATGTGTGTTATCAAATTTTATGGAACTAATTTTGAAAAGTGTAGCAACACGAAGAAGAGTGGATAATACCACATTTCTATTCAATCGTAAGGATACGCAGTCTAGATTGTGGACCAAGTAGAATGCGATGGCAAAGACTTTAAACAAATCAACCAAATCAATATCAATAACCAATATCGACTATGTTCTTCATCAGATACCCGTTTACACCAGGATGCAGAGTAGACAATGTTGATGAATGAATTGGGATATAAGGTACATAATGCCCTTGAGTTAATTCTTAACATGATTCTTTTTCGAAAGTCAACTAAAGGGCAATTGTATTACCCTATTATATTTCCCATATAATTTCTTTTTCGGATTACGCTATAATTCATCGTAACGTTCGCATAGTTCAATAGATGACGCTCAAGGCAAGCGTCCTTTTTTTAAAGAAAGTTTCTATCGTGCTTCTTAAAAATCTTTGCGATCATGTTAAAAGAAGATGGGTTTGATAAAGATGCCACTCTAGCTATCACCGTCATTTCTCACCGTCCAGCGACCTCCGTCCGTTTCCATATCACAGTAAACAAAGAGAGGGTCATCACCTACTCCACCGGGATAGATGGGATACACTCCACTGAGATGGGATGGTCCATCAGTCTGAATTTCAGCGCAGTCACGTGGCAGTCTAGGAACTGATAAGAAATACAAAGGTGTCGTAGTTGAGAGAATTGAATTTCAGAGGACCGGCCTCTAATAGGAGAAGGTCCCGGATTCGATCCTTCCTTGGCAGGGGCGGATCTAGCTTTTTGCTAAGGGGGGGGGGGTTGACTAAAATAATGACGATGCGGAGCATCGTCCACGAGCCGCGAAGCGGCGACCCGATTTTTTTGGGGGTGTTTATTTGAACCCCGTAAGTGATGTTTTCCTGGCATCTATTAACACAATGGAGACCATAAAAAGCAGTGCATGATAACGTCTTTTTAAATCAAGTAACAGTTAAATACACAGTTATATCCAGAGTTATCATGTGTTTGGTTAAGTTACCAGATGAGTTGAATATCTTCTCACAATATTTGCACTTGAAAGGGTTTCTCTCCAGCGTGCGTTCTTTTTTCTTTCTTTTTTTCTTTTTTTTTCTTCTTTTTTTCCCCCTTTTTTTGTTTGTTTGTTTTTTGGGCCGCCCAAGGGGGGGTTTGAACCCCCTTAACCCCCCCGTAGATCCGCGCCTGCTTGGTACTTACATCCTTGGACAAGGTTTACTTCTGACCCAGGGAGATATATATACATGTCTTATATGTTATATGTAATGGGTACCTGACTGGTTGTAAGAAGAAACCTTCTGCAATGTCGAGAGCTGCGGAATCGGTAGCGTAGCAAATAGAGACAATAACTGAGGTAATATTGGAGTTCTTTGAGCACCTTACGTGGTGGATGAGAGCCCTGGACAGGAATTCAATATCAGCGACGTAGTATAGGGATGGTGTTTAAATAACAATATAGTGTAAAGAAAACTTAATAAAGAAAATGTCAAGTTGACAAGAAACGAGAGAAGTGATCATACCACAATGCGCACCGAGAGGCTATTGAGTAAAACATCTCATTGAGAGAGAAAAACACATTTAGACTAAAATGGCCTTAAAATCTACGTTTATTCATGATCAACAATTGCTGCCATTTAGTGCCACAAAAGTTAAGGACTATAGAGTGTGAGTCAGTTATTCCAAAGGATCCTTGTACTGTTCATATCTGATTCATTTTGTTGACAATTCCTGAATGTCAATCTCCCATGGTGCGTCAAACACCGCACAAATCACTAATTCAGCCATGCGTCACAAGAATGACGCTATGTGTACAAGAGGCATTTAGCGGTTATAACGCCGGACGTTGAGCGGGAGGTGTCATTCACCTGACAATTTGCCTCGTTGACACTTGCCCGCATATTGGTCCCGCAATGCCCCGCTCTGTGGCGTGCCAATGCGTGCCAATTAGTGACACGCAGGGTCACGTCTAATTTACGAATAGTTCACGCAATGCGTAACCACCAGGACACGCATTCGTAGACTTTGCGCATGGCACGCGAAAACTGCGCGGGAAATATGCGCAGCCAATGCGCAAATTGTGCGCAAATTAGTCGTTAACTAGTCGTGAACATGCGTGCCACTAGGCCATCGGACATTCATCGGAGCGCACTGGCACGACTAGGCAGCGCACAGGGTGCGCATAGTTCACGAAGTGTTCAAGAACGTTGCCAAACAAAATTGTCGTGCCAAAATTTTGAACATTTTGAAAATTCTGTCCCGCATTTCACGCACGGCCCGCATCCGCCCGCATCCTTCCGCACGTTACCACGAATACTTCCCGCATTGGCACGCAAGAGTATGTGTCTATGCGCAAACTATGCGCAAACCAAAATGCGGGCAAGTGTCACCGGGGCATATGAAATGCTCACCATGGCGGTGACTTGCGTCATTTCGGCCGGTATAATCGTAGACATGTCCGTGAAGTCAGCCAGAACTAAAGGTGCTTCTGCCGTGACACAAGATTCGTAGAAAGCATTTAATAATAATAATGATGATCATAATGATAATAATAATATAAATCACGATCATAATACGAAGAAGAAGGAAAACAAGAACAAAAACAAGAAGAAAGAGAAGAATGATAATAAACCAGTTATGGCCTTTAGGTGTGGGGTTATTGAGGGCAGTAATAAGCGCTTATTATGAAGAAAGAAAGCTAAACAGGGAAATCTTAACTTCTTCATAATATGTTCTTGATAATAATTCCGATTCGCTCTTCTTTTCTCTTTGCCCTCATATATACATGACGATATATATATATATATATATATTCCTGCTGCTGCTAGAATTGTACTTCTCTTTTTTCCTTGTTTATATTAATGTTTGATGGTGATTTTCTTTGTATAAGTATTGTTGATCTGTTTATGTATTTTAATTTGTTGGCCCCTTTTTCTCCGGGGTCATCAAACTATCATTGTGTTCTGCTAAATTTTTTATGTAACTTATTTTGATTTTATGTATATTTTGATGGTTGAATAAATTATTCTAAATTGCAAAAAGTACGATTTCTCCATGTATACAAATATATATGGATATTCACGTTAAAATTTGAATTTGAATTAAATTCAAATAAACTCCACCAACTGGACTGGACTTAAGTTATGTTTTCTATTAGCAAAAATAACTAAAACATTACTATTCAAGATAGAAGAAGTACAACAGAAACACACAATAGTTTGTGTCAATAGAAAGAAAGGCTGTATACATTATTTAATCTGTTCAGGTTTGTTTTTGTCCTTATTCATCCTCTTAAACTTGTTTCCTCAAAAATCTGTTATTCCGCTATCATTTTATCTTCTTTCCATTCAAATTTATTTCCTCGTCCTATTCCTAATTTGAATTTTTTTGAAATAATTTGTCATCCCTGTTGCTCTTCCATACAACTATTTCTACCGCACATGAAATAATTTCAATAGAAGTCCGCATATCAAATGACATGGATGAGGTTTTGAATTAAAAGATCTCTTCACTACTAACCTATGCTTTATTTCTCCACAGCAATCCACATCTAGACGTATACAGTATGTATGTAATAAAACCACAACACCTCTACTGACATTTTATGGAACCTTAGACTGTTGGATTTCATATGATATTAGCCAAGTTCAGACGGGGTTTTGCGAGTCGGTGTTACTTAATCCGCACAGCAGTAAATACCTCATTTTATTTAACTTGCCACAATTAAGTTAACACGACCTTCCACCGACCAGCGTAATGTAAGTGGCGGCGCCCACATTAGTCGACCTCAACCCGCCTTCCGCATAAACCGTGCGAAATCTAATTTTTATTTTCGATTGTAACAAACAATTCTACTGAAAGGTCACAGATACCCCAGAGTGTAAGTGAGAGCATCTACACGTTAAACTTACGCTACCCTCTAGTCGTATTAGCGAGTTACTCCTGGATAAATCCAGGAGTAAATAGGTCGGGGTAAAGGTAGGCGTAGCTAACTCGACCATCGTTTACACGGTCCTACTCCGACCTTTACACCTACATTACCATATTTACCAGAATAGCTTTTAACAGGTTTTTTTACGCCGGGGTAAATTGCCTCCGCCTGAACAAGACTATAAAAAACGTTGATCCGTGCTAATTCCATGAAATTGGGAGAATTAAAAAAAAAAGAAGATAACCTCTCTTTATGTAAGGGATTTATCAAGGGAAAAGGGGGATAAAGCGGGAAGGCGGAAAAAAAATAAAATCGAAAACCAGGTAAATGACCTAATCTTTCCTTGAGTTCACGTATGTTCTCTCTATCTGACAACAGTTTCATACCAAGCATCTTCTGTATCAGGGCTCTTTCTGTTCTCCTCTAGGTACCTTCTTCTACTTTCTGCACATTCAAACCTTCTGAACCATATACCATAGCTACTATTAGGTCTACTGCTATGATATTCCCCAAAACCCACACAATAGGAAAGTTACAAAATATTCTAATTATGTTTTTAAAACCATTATCAGAACTCAAATGCTTTGGTTTATTGTTCTTACGCTCATTGCAATGTTTCCCTTGAAAACCAGGTGAACAGTGGCATAGATAGCTTTCCATAGTCTCCTCGCACCAGCCGTTTTCACAGAGCTTCTTGTCACAATCTTTTAAAGATAAAGGAAAGAAACTTAGTTTGTGTGTGTGTGTGTGTGTGTGTGTTCATGAGTATGTCTATGGGACGGGTGAGCATGCTTTGGTTTTGCTTTTTGATTGATTACTCAATCAATAGAAAAACCTATGACTTCATAGAACTATACGGAAATGGAAATAAAAACTGTCAGCTTTTAACGGTATAGGCCTAAGTATCTTTTTTTCTTTTTTTCATTATCATTCCATTAGTAAATGAACATGTACTTGTACTTAAATAAAATGTATCTATCAATGATTCATTCATTGCATTTTTGCGTCCATGAGGTGCAGGCCTATAGGCCTTAAGGACACAAATACCCCTGTACAATCATCCCCCCGGAAAATTACCCACCGGTAAACTACCGACAGGGACAACCAACCCACGGACAACTTCCCCCCTGAAAATTACTCCTCAGGTCGATAACCCCCCCACCCGTGGACAATTACCCACACCCCTCAAAATGACCCCTAGGACAATTCCCCCTCCCAAAGACAAACAATAGGGGCTTTTCGTTTGTGTGGATGAGGACGGCGTTCACGTCCTCTAACGATGCGAATTGGCGTCAGACACCCGTCCTGTTCACTACCTTATAACCCTTTTCGTTTTAAGTCGACACCCGTTCTCTACACGATGACGTAATGGCCACCGCACGCGCTTATTCAATTTCTCCTTCTTTCACTTCTTATTTTGTTCTTCGTTTATTATTCTAATATACTCTCACTATTTTCCTTATGTTAATCTTTGTTTTTCCTTCTTTCATCTTCCGTTCTTTCTTTCCATCGTCTATTCTTTAACATTTTCTCTTTCTGTCTTTCCTTATGTTATTGTTGTTGTTATCATTCTATCATTTTTCTTTCTATCTTTCCTCATATTATTCTTTGTTTCTTCCTTCTATCATCTTCTCTTATGTTATTTTAGTTTTTATCATTCTATCACTTTCTCTTTTTGTATTTCCTTATGTTATTCTTTGTTTTTTCCTTCTTTCACTTTCTCTTTCTGTCTTTCCTTATTTTATTCTTTGTTTTTTCCTTCTTTCACTTTCTCTTCAGTCTTTCCTTATGTTATTATTTGTTTTTTCCCTTCTTTCACCTTCTCTTTCTGTCTTTCCTTATGTTATTCTTTGTTTTAATTCCTTCTTTCATCTTCTCTTATGTTATTCTTTGTTTTTATCATTCTATCACTTTCTCTTTTTGTATTTCCTTATGTTATTCCTTGTTTTTTCTTCTTTCACCTTCTCTTTCTGTCTTTCCTTATGTTATTCTTTGTTTTGTCCTTCTTTCACCTTTTTTTTCTGTCTTTCCTTATGTTATTCTTTGTTTTTTCCTTCCTTCACTTTCTCTTTCTGTCTTTCCTTATGTTATTCTTTGTTTTTCCTTCTTTCACCTTCTCTTTCTGTCTTTCCTTATGTTATTCTTTGTTTTTATTCCTTCTTTCATCTTCTCTTATGTTATTCTTTGTTTTTATCATTCTATCACTTTCTCTTTTTGTATTTCCTTATGTTATTCTTTGTTTTTTCTTCTTTCACCTTCTCTTTCTGTCTTTCCTTATGTTATTCTTTGTTTTTTCCTTCTTTCACCTTCTTTTTCTGTCTTTCCTTATGTTATTCTTTGTTTTTTCCTTCCTTCACTTTCTCTTTCTGTCTTTCCTTATGTTATTCTTTGTTTTTCCCTTCCTTCACCTTCTCTTTCTGTCTTTCCTTATGTTATTCTTTGTTTTTATTCTTTCTTTCATCTTCTCTTATGTTATTCTTTGTTTTTATCATTCTATCACTTTCTCTTTCTGTCTTTCCTTATGTTATTCTTTGTTTTTTTTCTTCTTTCACCTTTTCTTTCTGTCTTTCCTTATGTTATTCTTTGTTTGTTCCTTCCTTCACTTTCTCTTTCTGTCTTTCCTTATGTTATTCTTTGTTTTCCCCTTCTTTCACCTTCTCTTTCTGTCTTTCCTTATGTTATTCTTTGTTTGTATTCCTTCTTTAATCTTCTCTTATGTTGTTCTTTGTTTTTATCATTCTTTCACTTTCTCTTGTTTTATTTCCTCATGTTATTCTTTATTTGTTTCCTTCTTTCACCTTCTCTTTCTGTCTTTCCTTATGTTATTCTTTGTTTTGTCCATCTTTCACTTTTTCTTTCTGTCTTTCCTTATGTTATTCTTTGTTTTTTCCTTCTTTCACTTTCTCTTTCTGTCTTTCCTTATGTTATTCTTTGTTTTAATTCCTTCTTTCATCTTCTCTTATGTTATTCTTTGTTTTTATCATTCTATCACTTTCTCTTTTTGTATTTCCTTATGTTATTCTTTGTTTTTCCCTTCTTTCACCTTCTCTTTCTGTCTTTTCTTATGTTATTCTTTGTTTTTTCCCTTCTTTCACCTTCTTTTTCTGTCTTTCCTTATGTTATTCCTTGTTTCTTCCTTCTTTCAACTTAATTCTCTTATGTTATTCTTTGTTTTTATCATTATATTACCTTCTCTTTCTGTCTTTCCTTATGTTAGTCTTTGTTTTTTCCTTCTATCATCTTCTATTATGTTATTCTTTGTTTTCATCATTCTATCGCTTTCTCTTTCTGTTTTTACTTTCTGATTTACGCTGCGATGTAGCAAGATGACATCAGTCTGACGACGGGTCACTAGTTTTCTGACGAACCTCAAATCATCGATGAACGGGTTTGCAAATGTGGCCTGACGACGCCAGACGACCCGACGCATGCGCAGATCGCCGAAATGACGTCACATATTTGACGTCGACTATGTCGACGTGACAAACGAAAACCCCCTAATGACAACCATTTCCGAGGACATTTACCTCCCCGGAAATTAACCCCTGTTCATCAGAAGAAAACAAATCGGTTATTTTTTGTCCTCGGGGCTCCCATTACCCCCGCACCCTCAAGGGCAACCTCCCCCGATTATTCGAGGCGGGGGTGATTTTTCAGGGGGTAATTTCCAGGGGGTAATTTTAAGAGGGAAATATGTCCTCGGGGGTAATTGTCCTTGGTCGTGGTTGTCCTGGGGGTGGGGGGGGGGGGGGGGGTAATTGTCCCGCTGTTTGGCCGGGGTGATTCAGGTGGTAATTTTCAGGGGGAATCGTCCTTGGGGAGTGGTTGTTCTTATGGGTAGTTTTCTGGTGGATAATTTTCCGGGGGATGATTGTACAGGGAATAAGTGCTCATAAACTGCCCATTATAGTATAAGTCCAAATTTAAGTAGAACTGAAAATGAAGTCTTTTGTTCAACCTTGAACCAT
Source organism: Strongylocentrotus droebachiensis (assembly GCA_035222895.1). Lineage (NCBI taxonomy): Eukaryota > Metazoa > Echinodermata > Echinoidea > Camarodonta > Strongylocentrotidae > Strongylocentrotus > Strongylocentrotus droebachiensis. Next base: position 13,616 of record JAVYIG010013615.1, read on the forward strand.
CACAGATGGTGTGAACAACCAGGGCATGATTAGCCTGTCATAGTTCAAGTCCAACTTTAGCAAAACAACCCCCCCCCCTCTTCCCCCAAACAAACAAAAAATGTCTTTACCTCGTGCGCTTCTATATGTGCAATCTTACTATAGCTAACAATATTATTCCACACCCTACACCCTTCTACTATACTGTATACAATGTGGCTGCTTTTGTTGTTTTTCCCTTGGTTGAAAAATATCAGGAGGGACAAATATTGCTCCCCTTGCTCCTCCTTCAAATACACCGGTACATAATACTTTGTTTTCCATTAGTGTAACATGTAATATGTAAAACATTAGACAACAACATGGTATCGTGTGCTGAAAGCCAGAAAGGCGTCAAGACTCTATAAAGAAATAGTCTATGAGCAGGTACGGTCCTCTGGCTTTCAGCTCAAAACACAACAAGACAGTTACAATGTATGTGACTTATACATAGCAAGAAATACAATCTCAAATACAATTCTGAATCACATCATGAATAAATTCAGGTATGAATATAAATAAGAATATGAAAGTAGAATACGAGCAGCATCACATTCGAAATACGAGCAGAAAGAGAAAGATACAGAGAGCTCAAGCTCGAAGGACTGATACAAGAGAGAAATATAGGGAGAGTTGGTAAGGGTCCAAAGGGAAAGGGGAGAGATAGGGAAGGAGAGATGGCATCGTTTCCAATCAGATTATAATGCATGACAGAAAATACATGGCCATAAAAGTGTAGAAAAAAATCAGCAGCAGAGCTAAACAACGGATGTTTTTGACCCACAAAGGTGATAAGGTGAAAAACTTGGCAAGAGGTACAACAAAGAAAAAGTAAATTACTGATTTTATTCCAATACAAGGTCTTCCATTCTATTTTTATTAGGTACTTTGTATCTTGAATGCATTATGGCCCCGTAAAGAGAGGAAAACACAAATCTGACAGAACCCTTAACGTGAGGTTTGCAAGGTAACGGGTTAATTTATTGAGAATATCGTGTTTGGTGGTTATGGAAGTTATGACCACTTAAACCAGCGCTTCTCAAACTTTTATGAAACTCGAGGCCCACCATTTGCTTTGCACTAAAAAACTTTCAATCGTAAAAGCATCTGAAATATAATTAGTGTAAATATATTTTTATTCTACCACTGTATGGAAAAATTTATCCCGCTATCAACAAAAAAGAAAATGGCCGTGTTTTTTAAAATCCTATGTACAGAGCATATTAGGGAGGAGCTCGCGAGAGACGTCACAGTGTTGCCAATTTGTGTTTGGTTGGTTGCAACTTCGGAATTCATAACTTTCTTACATTGAAATTTCACTGACCCGTTCGTTTCAATTTTATTCTTCCATTAAAACCAATTTGATACCAGGATGAATTTCCCCCTTTAGATTCGATGGGTAAATAAATGTATATGGAGAGAGGTGCATGTGTTCTGTTCTATGTGAGGTTTACTATTTTGAGCGCGGGTGCTTAGAGAAAGACCCCCCTACTCCCAACCCCCATTGCACATGCCATTTCCCCCAAGCTTTGTTTAACCGGAGGTTTGTAATTCGGAAAATGCATGGGTTTGTAGTATCAAATGTTAATCGATCCGAAAATTCATTGGAATGGCTAAGAAAGCTATATTATTCTCGGAATTAAGAAATTTTTGAATAATTATTATGGGCCCTATTCCATTTACGGAATTATGAAACTTTACATCATTTTCGAAATTATGGACCTTTGGTAGAAAGAACCTCAGGACTGGACAGCCCAAACGTTTGGGAGTTGTATACCCTATTTCATTTTGGGGATAATAAATCACCGGGGCCGGAATTTGAATTTGTTATTCCGGGAAAATGAACCTTCATATAATTTAACTTCGTAAAACGAGTGCCATCTTATTGACGCCTACTTTTTGGTTACAAAAAAGGGTGGGGTCTATAAAAAATGATTACCAGGAAAATTGCAGGTTCTGTATCCGAGAGGGATTCCTAGCTTTCCATTCTGTCTAGGGCAATCGTTAGCCACCGTCGGAACAGGGATGAGCTTCGGAATCGTCTGTACCATACTGCCGTTGCCTTGCTGCTTCTGCAGACACTCGTTGAACATTGGTAAGGTATAGTTGAGTCCAAACGCGTTCTTGTGGCAGGTTTGTGTCCATTCAGTTGCATCTAATGGCGCGGGTAAACCTGTGTGCCAGAATGATGATGATGATAATGATGTTGACAATGATAGTGGTATGATGATAGTGATGATGGTGATGACATTGATGGTGATTATGATTATGTTACCACGAACACCACCACCAACAATAACATAATCCTTATGATGATAATGAGGATAATAATATAATAATGAAATTATAATACAAATAAAGAGTTAATGATAAGAAAAAAAGAAAGATTATCAAACAAATTGTGGATTTATGCACGGGGGTATCGAGGGGGACACTGACGTTACGGAACTAGGGGCACCAAGCGTATTATGTGTATGATATGTGAATAAACAAGGCCACCTTTTGTGGATGAAAGTGGTTATATCACCTTCTTTTCACGTTCTTCTCCTCTCTCTCCCTCTTTATTTCCGGGATGCGGCACATATGCCCCTTGGATAGTTTATACACTGCACGCTACAATGCTATTTTTCACCTAGAATCTTATTTATCTACTCCGTCAGATAACATGTATTCTTAAACAAATATAGACAACAGATTTAATGTGTTTTTAAAACATACACACCAGACATATAGAAATAAGATTTACAGTGTATTTGAGGTGATAAGTCTAAGATGAATAGACAAAAAAGGTGGCACAAAAATTTCTGAATACAAAGGAAAATAATGACCACCGTTTAAGAATAATAATGACGAATATCAAGCATGAGCATATGAAATAATTCGGAAAAAACATAGATAAGAATAATTCAAATAGGGTTGCAATAGGATTTAATATGTTATGTTTAAGGAGTAGGGTACATACCAGCAGAAAGGAAGATTACCGTGCCATATATACGCTTCCAATGAAGCTTTAGTACACTGGTCTGTATAATTAGAAACAAGTTTACAAAATAAATCATCATGATTTTAGAGTTCTGATGAAACTCTTTCTTAATAAATTATCTATGTATCTATGTCACTTATCTTATCATAGATTATCTCGACTTGCATGCAACTTAAAGAATGTGCCCCCCCTCAATTTAGGGATCATATTTTTACTGTCTTTTATTTTGCTTTTGTCAGGCGATAATAACCTGCGGCCCAGAGCAAGGCAGGCCTAGTATACAGGCAATATACTCTAATTTGACACTTTACCACAGTCCATGAAGCCTTGAGCAGACTCAGTAGTTCCATGGCCAGTTAAATGACTGACTACTGATAAAAGTGGTATTCTGAACTAATATCAAGTTTAAAAGAATAAAAGCATTATCTTTTCATAAATGATATGCCTTACAATCGTGAAATCTAGGATTCAAGCTTTTTCTGCAAGATGGACGCTACTTCGGCGACTTTTACACTGTTACCCTTTCTTATAGAATGAAAACAACTTTTAGAATCATCATTGTGAATATAATCACAAGAAATAGATCTTATGGTCATTTATACACACATTTTCTTCTTTTGCCGTCAGTTCTTACCATTTTTGTGAATGCTCAGTCATGGAGTCCTTGACGTCAGGATGATGATGCACAATGGAACACTGCTCTATCCAAGTGTGACTATTCTCACAAGTTGAATTCATTACTGGAATCAGCTAGGTTGCGAACACAAAGCAACGTACGCATTTAATACGTTTTGCGTCGCGTAGCTGCAGTAGGCACGGATCATCTGCACCCCACACGATGGTCTTAATTGCATGTTCTCTCACATTTCAGAGTAAGACAATGTTTCCACTCCCTTCCCCCACCATGTGCAGTGCTTTTTTTAAAGTTTAGTACTGGCTTTATGGAGACGAAAGAAATATGACCCATACTAAGCTAGACAACGTATTGCAAAGATTATTGCACTCGAGACGTAGCATAAGTACTTAAAATAAAATTTAATGATTATTGCTTTGACATTATATTATTCTTAATAAAATGTTTACAAGTCGAGGCGCCGCTCATAAAATTTCAAAATAAAGTTAAACATACATTAAATGCAAAAGTCATTGTTAAGTGCTTCAGTACAAATATTTAATTCACCTGTTTTACGTATGAATGTGTTTTAATACTGAGAATGCATATTATTAAGTTTTGCTAGGTATGGTTACCCATACCTTTTCTCCCACCTAGGAACATCACCGTCTAGTACTTAGTTTATCTTCTTCGAGAGCCAGATTGAAAAGTTGAACTGGGTCATTGTTAAGTGTCTCATTTCAAATTATTTCCTACACCTGTTTTACGCATGATTTTGTTTTAATATTCAGGATTCAAATTGCACACACATTACGTGTTGTTAGGTAAGGTAACCCATACTTTTTCCCACCTAGTAACATAACTGATATGATTTTTAACGCTTAGCAGACATATATCTCTTTATACCTTAGGGCCTTGTTAGATGAGGTGAGTTTATAATTACTGTTTCCAATTTATTATTTAAAAAAAAAGAAATAAAAACAATTAACCGATCAAGGCATTTGCAGCATTGAAACTATACCAGTCACTGGTTTCAATTACGGTTCTGCGCTCAATGGTGTCTTATCTCCACACCGCCGAAAATGTTGTTATCGCGTGACTGGATGATGTGAGAAGTGGTTGCATGATCTATTCATGAAATAGTTTTATCCTTTTTAATTTTAACATTTCCTGCTGTCATTTTTAAAAACTTCTAGCCCCCTTGCCATTATGAGTAGGTACTGTAGTTACCTCCTTAAAAAAAGTAGAATCCAGACAACCTTAGACAATCGTCTTCAAGATTACATAAGAGAATTCCCGACAAAAAGTAACAGTTTGGATTGGCCTTGTCAGGAATGGAACGCTCATTTGTGTGCGTGTGTGTGTTTTGTTTTCTTTCTGTCTGGCTGTCTTTGTTCAAAACAATATTTTATTCCTCTCCCAGCAACTTGGCGCAAGTGAGATCTGGCAGTCTTGTAAAGACTGTCTGATGTTCAGTCATGCATGCAGAGATTCAAATGAATATGGTACCTAAAATACTGGGAGGATAACTCTATCAAGACATATCATGAAACCCATGATTAAATATTCATACTTCAAACAATTCAACTTTTAAAAAGTGGGACATTTTTTCTGACTCACTCTGTATAGAGAGATATCGTAGTCGTGTTTATAATTCACCGAGCTATGTACTACAATGCTCGGAGTTTAAATCCCTGCCACATAACACTATTGTCCTTTGGGAAGACACTAATCTTCATTTGCCATTCTCCAACCATGGACTTAATACGGATGGACATTCAACGTGATTCTTTCTTTGATCCAATCATAGTCGCCGCCTTCTGATTATGTGCATCTTAATGAGAACATTCAGCTGTTTTAACGATAACGACTGCGTAAGCATTTTCGGTCATTAAAGGTAAAGACCAGTATTGGCAACGCCCCAATTTCAAAAAATGAAATGGAAGCTCTCATTACCAATCATGTGAAAGAATATGTTTTGACTAATACATGATGATACAAAATTTGCCGGGAAACCGCCTACTAATTCATATATTTGGTAAATTTATTTCTCTCATGGTCTGGTGAGAGAGATAGGGTAGTCCCATAAACATCTTTCTGTGTATAGTGCTTGTAACTTTACGAAGAATGGGCCAAATTTCTTATCATTTTGATGATTCCAGAACCTTGCAGATGCTAGATGCTAGATGATCAACCTTTTCTGATCGATTCCACAACGTTTCTTTCACAATGCAATCGCATGACCATTACTGGTCTTTACCTTTAACAAAGGAGCAGTTTCCCTCTTTTGGGTTTTGTTTGGATGGTGTGCTCTGTAAGAGTGTGTCTTAAATAAAAGCATCTTCAATGGGGAGCAGCAATGTTGAAAAGCAGACGATTTTGGTAATATGAAATGTATTATTACTGATTCGCAAACTTTCGCACACACCTTATAAAACAATTAGAAGGCCATGATTCGTATCAGCCCTGTGCGTTGTAACTCTGGAATATTATGAGGAAATAGGGGGAAACGGGATATTAAATCACAACCAAAAAATCTCAAAATAACCTCTATCTGGTAATATCAACATGTTTCTAAAAAAAAAATACATGTACAGTACACGGAACAACAATTTCCGATTATAAGCCAGAACTGCACATCTATTTTCCATGATTTAGGCAAGTAATTATCTTCTGCGCACGTAGATTAACATGTGTAAAATCACTATCTTGATTCTGTCCCGGCTTTTTGCCGGCGACCATGATGAGACCAAAGGGAAGAAACATGTACGGAATGTTATTGAGACGACATTGACGGAGACAATCACAATGAATTCATTAAGAAAATGATGAATGTCCATCCGTAATAGGTCCATGCTCCAACCCAGTGAAAAGCTGAATCCAGAAAACCTTATAGACAAACGTCTTCAAGATTGCATGAGCCATATTCAGACAGGGTTTTGCTTGTCGGCGTAAGTTAATCCCTGCAGCAGACCAACCTCGATTAACCTTTTAGACTTAGGGCTAGTCACATGTGGGGTGTGTGTCGTAGTCGGATGGTTTAAGCACTTGACTGGATATTCGAAGGTTGTGATTTCAAGCCCTGATCCGACATCATAGTGTCCTATGGTAAGACATTAATATACTTTTGTCACTCTTTACCCGGATGTTAAATGGGTTCCGGTAGAAAGGAATTCATGCAATTCTATATAAAGCACCTACAACCGGTGGTTACGCTCCATCAGCCGGGTGATATTGGAAGATATGAGCGCTGTGAAAATCTATACTCTTTACTTCATCTAAGATAATGACGTTGAAAATAGTCACCCAAGCGATGTATATCAAAATAATCTTTGGCAATTTCCATTCCTATGGATTAGTAGAGACTATCGTCTTTTAATTGACACCAAACAATCTGATGCTATATATGTAATGTCCTTTGGTATAAGAGAATAATATACTTTTGTCACTCTTTACCCGGATGTTAAATGGGTTCCGGTAGAAAGGAATTCATGCAATTCTATATAAAGCATCTATAACCGGTGTGAAAAGAAAAGAAGTTGGAAAAAAAGTCTCCCAAACGATGTATATCAAAATAATCAGAGACAAATTTCATTCAAATGAATAGTAGAGATTATATTCCACATACTAAGAATCTTGCTCTACGATTGGTCATAAGTAAATCACGTGACCAAAGATAGTTCGCCCATCATTGATGGGAGAAGCAAAAAGTTCGTTGCCCTTTGTAGATAGTACTACTATCTACAAAGGGCAATGCACTTTTACTGAAGATAGAGGTACTATCTACAAAGGGCAACGCACTTTCACTGAAGATTATCCAAAAGCGCACTAAAACAGGCGCAATTAAGCGCGCATTACCAATGAGCGCAATTAAAGCAAACATTATGCGCGCACCGTACCCTCAAGGGGTTGGGTTAAACTTTTAACTTTTTTGGGGGTGAATTTGGGCCTGGTGTCTTTTATATAGATGCATAGAGGTCCTTTTCTTTTTGTATTTAAATTGGTTTCAAGCGATGGCAAACTATCACTTCCTCGTCGATCAGAATATATACGCTATCTTTCCTCAGCTTCGCTTCGGAAAGATAGCTACATCCAGATCGCCTCGGAAGTGATAGTTTGTCCCATCACCTTCACCAACGGTAGTTATTTGCTTACTATCGTCCTTTAATTGACACCAAACAATATGATGTTTTTGCGATATACATTTTGGAGACTTTGCGAGCAGTCCACCTTTTTTGAGACTCGCTGTATATCTTAAATTTAAATACACATTCAAACTCTCGACTTGATCCCTTTCTACATATCCCTCTCTGTTTTGTTCTGACACACATGCATACGCACACGAACGCACTCTCTCACACATACCCCCACTCACACACACACACACACACACGCACGCACACACACACACACCCACACAGACACACGCACACACACACACACCTATCTTGTCTTCTCCTCTCTTGGATTGTCAGATCAAAAGCAAAATGTTCTATTTGTTTAATCGTTCTACTTCATTATTTTCCAGAGTCGATTTCGCAGCCTTCTTCTTCAATAATAAGCTTTACAAGTATTTCCTCTACCACTTGATCTCTCTCCTTCTCTCTATCTCTCTCTCTCTCTCTCATTGATATTTTGCTACTTGTTTTATTGCTTTGATTATTCAGAATCGATCTCGCAGCCTACTTCTTCAATGTTAAGCTGTACAAGTATTCCCTCTACCAGTACAAGAGAGCTTTCGGGATCCGTAAGGTTTATCTCGGTCCCCTTCATCCAAAATCATAGGAGGCTCGGCAAGGCCAAAAAGAGCTGAGACCATTCACTTTGGTGCAATGAACATCTTTCTATACTGACGTCAGAGACGTTTTAGCATTTAAATTGGCCATGGGACATTTTTATAAAGTTATACCGGAGACGTTACATTTAGTCATTGAATGGACGTCTTGTTTTACCTCTGATGTTTTTCGAATGAATTTGAATTAATATCGGACAAACTGAAACAAGACAATACTATAAAAGGAGGTATTAGAATTACTCATCTGATTGGAACACGTCTATAAAATCCTAATTAAACTCACGCGCGCACACACACACTTGCACAACATTTGCTACTTGTTGTCTATAATGTTTTCCTTCCCCTAGCCTCTTTTCTCTTGGTATTTTTTTAAATACATCTTCTTTTAAAATTAATCTTCCCATTATCGCCCAATACACAACAAACCTTCACACTTCATTTAGTTGCCTTTTAATCAATGATTGAAATAAGAAGTACAAAAGGGTAGCAACAAAGACGAAAAAATAAACGAGAGATTGTTTATACGAGATCAAAACAATTTAATATTAATAAGATGTGCTTCTTACACTATGTTATAATTATTGAACAAGAATGGGGCTGAAAACCGATACCTGATAATAATCAATGATTATTTCATCATCAACGTGTGCCTGTTTAAAATTCATGACTAGTAGATTGACTGTTACTTTATGTGCAAGAATGCAAGAACTGTGTTCGTAAGATATCTCTATATATTCCTACATTAACTCTCTTCTCTTAAATACGTTTTCTACAATACATTTATGATGGTTATAATTATACTAATAACAATATGAGCAATGATAATGATTGTAAAACACGTCAGTTTAAAGGTAAAGCCCAGTATTGGTAACGCCCCAATTTCAAAAAATGAAATGGAAGCTCTCATTACCAATCATGTGAAAGAGTATATTTTGACTAATACATGATGATACAAAATTTGCCGGTAAACCGCCTACTAATTCATATATTTGGTAAATTTGTTTCTCTCATGGTCCTGTGAGAGATATAGGGTAGTCCCATATACATCTTTCTGTGTATAGTGCTTGTAACTTTACGAAGAATGGGCCAAATTTCTTATCATTTTGATTATTCCAGAACCTTGCAGATGCTAGATGCTAGATGATCAACCTTTTCTGATCGAGTCCACAACGTTTCTTTCACAATTCAATCGCATGACCATAACTGGTCATTACCTTTAATATTAATATGTACAAGGCGCAAAGGAAAAACAACAACAATAGTTATATTTGTTTCTTTTTCTGCTTCTTTCCTAAATACATAAATAAAATTCACGGCATCAATCTTACAGGCTACTTCTTCAATGCTAAACTGTACAAATATTCCTTCTACCAGAACAAGAGAGCTTTCGAGTTCTTCAAGGTTTATCTCGGCCCCCGTCATCCGAAATCGCAGGAGGCTCGGCAAGGCCAAAAAAAGCTGAAACCATTCACTTTGGTGCAATGAACATCTTTCCATGTTGACGTCAGAGACGTTGTAGCATTTCACTTGGCCATTGGACGTTTTATAAAGTTCTACCGGAGACGTTTATTCATTGCACGTTTTGTTTTACTTCTGATGTTTTTCGAATGAATTTGAATTAATATCGGACAAACTGAAACAAGACAATACTAAAAAAAGGAGGTAGCGGAATTACTTGCACAACCTGTCCTAGGATTGTGTACTTGTTTCTTTCCTATAGCCTGGCATTTTTTGAAATAGCTCTTCTTTTAGAATTCATCTTCCCATTATCGCCCAATACACAAAAAAAACTTTACACTTCATTGAGTTACTTTTTCATAAATGATTGAAATAAGAATGACATGATGGAACTACAGAAGAGTAGCAACACAGACAAATATATAAACGAGATATTGTTTATATGAGATTAAAACAAATTAATATGAATAAGATGTGCTTCTTACACTACGATATAAGTATTGAACACAAATGAGGCTGCATGAAAATCGATACTTGATAATAAGCGATGATTATGTCATCATCAATGTGTTTCTGTTTAAAATTGATGACTAGTAGATTGACTGTTACTTTATATGCAAGAATGCAAGAACTGTGTTCGAAAGATGTCTATCTCTTTATCTCCCTACATATACTATCTTCTCTGAAATACGCTTTCTACAATACATTAATGACGGTAATAATAATTCTAATAAATATGAGCAATGGTAATGTTTGTGAAACACGTTAGTTCAATATTAATAATACAGGTATGTACAAGTGTGCAAAGAAAAAAAAATGGTTGTAGTTTTTTTCTATTTCTGATTTTTTCCTAAATAATAATAATAATAATAGTGAACATTTATAATGCACCATGTCTGTCAAAATTGACACTCCTGGCGCAGTTGTGTGAAAATTGTATAATTGTGGGCATACGACCATCAAATTATTCAAGAAAGAAAGTAAAATACACATAAGTTTAATTTTAACATACTTCAGAATATAATTGTGCAATAATAGAATCACAATATTACAATATTACAGAATTACAATACATTTACATGGATATAATTCACTGCATCTTTTTTTTCGTTAAAATTCTTGTACAAAATAATTAAATCTTGCCAAATAACATTTAGCATATAATGTAATTGAGGTTTCCTTCTTTCAAACAGACGTTAGAAACAAAATAATTAAATCTTGCCAAATAACATTTAGCATATAATGTAATTGAGGTTTCCTTCTTTCAAACAGACGTTAGAAACATTACAGTACTTATTCCCCAATTAACCCTAGCAAATGTAGGATTATTATCTATTTAAGTGGATATTTGTGAACACTTATTACAGCAACTCGGCTTAACTCCCCTCGTATTAAACTGATATAAAAATGATAACTATGTTTTGAGGGTGTTGTTATTTGTGTCTTTATCAAAGAAAAACAATCTGAGCAGCTGCGTGTGATAAGACACAAAATGTAAAGTGCTGCTTACAAACCTCCCGCGGTAAAACCGGCACCTTCTTATCACAGGCCTTTGTTATTTACGTCGGGCGAAGCTTCATCTCCGTCTTCTTAAGGGAGTATGTAGGACCGAGCCATTTATGCCAGACTACACCCAGATCGTACTCCGCATATGTGGTTGGACCTTTCAGATATAGGCCGTTGAGATTAGCAAATTGGCAATAATTGTACCACCAGCCTCCTTTGTAGTAACCGGCGCAGTGTGCCACTGAACCATCATGATCGCGGTCCTGTGTACTGAACAGATTACCTGCATGATACGACATACTGTCACCTGCATAGAAATGAGAAATTGAATTATGGTAAACACATTATATAAATAGTTCAATATATATACGATCTCCCCGTACTCGACTTAAGGCTGCGTGTATGTATTGTACAAAGCTGTCCGTTCGTCCGTCCATCAATGAATGCCGTGTCTTCTGTATTCCACTGTAACAGACGGATGCGTTTGAGAGTATTCGTTATTAGTCATGGATACTTTTCTCAACCCCTCACTTCCCGACTTGATATCCCTTTACGGGTTAAAGAAAAACAAACAAGCAATCAAAAACAATCAACAACACACCCCTTCCCCCACCCCTCCCCTCCCCCAAAACCCCACCGCTGTTGTTTACCTCGTCATATGTGAGACAGCGTTTGATGGTTAATACCGTTTTACCGTAATACTGTGTATTTACTGTATAAATGAATTACGGTATTACCCTATGACACTAGTAATGTATAACCGGTAATCGTTTAACCGTGTAACTGTATGATTGTATTACCAAAAGGGCTTCAACCGTATTACAATGAGCTATATTAACAAATTACAGTATTACAGAATTGCCTTTTTACTGTATTACCGTATTAGCCTACCTTATAACATATTACCGTATAACATATCATGTAGTACCATATTGCCGTACCTTTGGGTAATTTCGCGATTCCGCATTGGTCCAATATGACAACCCCCCCCCCCCCCCATTTATTCCATATAGAAAAAAGAAAAACAGACACCTTAATTGATTTGGGCATTTAATAATATTAGTGATACCAAGAGGAACCATATTTTTGATGAATTAAAGTGAATAATATCATGTACACGACACAATGCAGGGGGTCGCCCTATTACATACCTGCGTCTCCGGAATAGTTGCCAAGGGCCAGGATGTACTTTGCGACCTCGTCCGCAATACTGAAATTGCTGTAGGTGGCATAGCGCGTTTGTCCATCGAAGTCTTCGAGGTCGATCCGTAGCTCGTAGGTCTTATTACGGGAAAGACGGTGGATGTTGTCGTTACCGAGCCAGTGCTCGGAGGAAACGTTTCCAAAACCGTTTTTGTACTCGGACCAGTAAAGAGAGAAGTCAACAGATCCATCTTGTCTACGCTGGAATACCTACAGAGACAGTGGGTGAGAGGGAAAGGGGGAGAAGGAAAGAAAGATAGATATATATATATATATAGAGAGAGAGAGAGAGAGAGAGAGAGAAAGAGAGAGAGAGAGAGAGAAAGAGGTACAGATATAGAAAGAGAGAGAAAGAAAGAAAGAGAGAGGTAGAGAAAGATAGCGAGATAGAGGGAGAAAGAGAGAGACACACAGTGCGAGAGGGAGAGACAAAGAGAGAGAGTGTGTGTGTTTGTGTATTAATTATTAATTCAGAGCATTCATAACACTTGCGATGATTGAAGATGCGATGTGTGTTATCAACGTTTATGGAATTACTTTTGAACAGTGTAGCAACACGAAGAAGAGTGGCTGTTATCACATTTCGCTCCAATCACAAGGATACGCAGTCTAGATTATGGGCTAACAAGAATTCGTTGGCAAAGACTTTTAAAAGATCAACCAAACCAATATCAATAAGCAATATCGATTCTTTTTATCATGAGGGCCCGGCAATTAACAGGTACCTGTTGACACCAGGGCGGAGAGTGGGAAAATGTTGATGGATGAAATAGGATATAGGGTATATATTGCCCTTAAGTTGATTCTTAACACGATCTATTTTCGAAAAATCATCTAAAAGAAAATGTTAATACCCTATTGTATGTCCTATAGATTTTTTTTTTAAATTGTAATGTTTAAAAATATTTAAATGGATGACGCACAAGGCAAGGTTCATTTTTCGAAGATACTTGCTATAGCGTTTCTTGAAAATCTATTCGATCATTTTAAAAGTGGACGGGGTTGATGAAGTTGAAATTGGAGCTATCATAATTTCTCACCGTCCAGCGACCTCCGTCCGTTTCCATATCACAGTAAACGAAGAGAGGATCATCACCTACTCCACCGGGATAGTTGGGATACACTCCACTGAGATGGGATACTCCACCAGTCTGAATCTCAGCGCAGTCATGTGGGAGTCTAGGAACTGATAGAAAACACAAAGGTGGTGTAGTTGAGAGAATTAAATTTCAGAGGACCGGCCTCTCATAGAAAAAAGGGTCACGGATTGAATCCTTGCTTGGTATTTGGTGTTATGCTAAAACAATACAGTGTAAAGCTGTACAAAACTTAGTAAACAAAATGCCCAGTTGACAAGTAACAGGAGGGGTGATTATACCAAGAGGCGCACTAGGAGGATTAAAATAAAACTTTACATTTCATTAAGTCGCTTTTGATCCTGAATGATTGAATTAAACATCTCATTAAGAGAAATAACACGTTTAGACTCTAAAGGCCTTATAATCTCAATTTTAATATGAACAATAATTGCTGCTATATAGTGCAACAAAAGATGAGGACTAACGAGTGCGAGTCAGTAATTCAAAAGGACCCTTGTACTGTTTATATTTAATTCATTTTGTTGACAATCCCTGAATGCTACTGTCCAATGGTGCGTCAAACACCACACAAATCACTAATTCAGCCATGTGTCACAAGAATGACGCTCCGTTTGCAAGAGGCATGTAGCCGTTATAACGCTGGACGTTGAGCGGGAGGTGTCATTCGCCTGACGTAGGACTGCGTTAGCGACCTGTGTCATCTTTGACGCATCTTTGTGTCATATTATTAGCCCGTCAACTACTGGGTTGCAGAGTTTGCTCAAGATTTGTTCTGATTATGGATATGATAATGATGTCAAATATAATGCAAAAAAGAGTCATGTTATAATAATTAGATGTAAGGAACACCGTATACTGGTATTCCCGGATTTTTATTTATGTGGAGCTAAACTCAATGTATGTACAGAGGTCATGTACCTTGGTCATTTTTTTACTGAGGACCTTTGTGATGATAAAGATATTAGCCGACAGTGTCGTAAATTATATGCTCAAGGTAATATGCTCGTTAGGAAATTTCATATGTGTTCTCCGGACGTGAAGGTGGCATTATTTAGGGCATACTGTACACCTTTGTACACTGCGCATCTGTGGAGTAATTTTAAGAAGAGCAGTTTGCACAGGCTTACTGTGGCCTATAATGATGCCATGAGAATGCTTCTTAGGGTACCTAGATACTTTAGTGCTAGTCAAATGTTTGCTGAGTTGAATGTTCCAGTCTGTTCGGCTGTATTACGAAATCGTATGTATAAGTTCATCCAGAGAGTGGATGTCTCTGAGAATAGTATTTTAAAGATGTTAGTGAACCCCTCGTATAGTAGTCTTAGGTACACATCGGGCCTCTGGAAATTTTGGCTTAAAAGCCTGCTTACACCTCGGAATTGATCATATTTTGCAAGATGTTACCAAGGATTATCCAGCCTCTTATGGTTGCAGTATAGTCCATAGTCCTTGTTGCTTGTTATAATATCTAGTTATCTATTATTAGTATATTAATTGTTCTAGTTAGTGAGCAGAGATTGTTACAATTAAGTTACAACTTCACTTTGTTATACATATATTTATCTTAATATTGCACTTACAGGTACAGCATAGACTAGAGTTAGATTGCTATAGGCCTTCTGTTATCAATTTTTACAGATAAAGGTTACATGTTACAGTTACATTGTATATACGTAGTATAGTTTTTAGTTTGTTATATTCTTTAGTATTTGTACGATTTGTTGTTATTATACTCATCATGTTCATACTCCGCTATTATCCCTATCTATATGTAACATATGTTTTATGGACCACTGCCTTGTGCAGCTGAATCTGAAATAAAGTTCTGAATTGAATTGAATTGAATTGACGCGTCGTATGAATGTGACACCGTATAGACAATAGCTTAATAGCCACCATAGAATCGATTTTTAAAAACACAGTCCTACATCAGCAAAATGAAACCTTGCGTGCAACGGGAATGATATGAAATGCTCACCGGCCGTGGCGGTGACTTGCGTCATTTCGGCCGGTCCGATCGTAGACATGTCAGTGAAGTTAATCATAGCTGATGGTGCTTCTGTCAAAACACAGGATTAATACAAAGCATTGAATAATAATGAAGATTATAATGGTGATAATGATGATCACAATAATAATACTACTACTACTAATAATGATACCGACAAGAACAATTATGATGATAATAATGATAATAAAATAATAATAATAATGATTATGATTATGATGATGATGATAATAATGATAATGATAAAAATCAGCATCATAATACGGAGAAGAAGGATAACAAGAACGAGAAAAACGAGAAAAATGATAACAACAAAAATATGGATTTTGATGAAGGGGGTCTAGGGGTCACCTATCGTATTAGGTTCATGAAATGCGAATTTAAAGCGGCCGCTTGCTGGCAATGATTAATCTAAAATGCACGAAGTGTGATTTCTCCACGACTGTATAAAATATATGTGGATATTCGGTTTCATTTGAACCATGACGTAATTCTGAAATAATCTACAGGCCTAACAAATAACCCCACTAGGGGTCACATGAGATTTACAGTTCTAATATAAACATTGTTCCGCCCCTTTGCGTTTCAGCCGTCAGAATTGTGGAAAGATGTATCAAAAGAACAACTTTTACCAAACCTTTATCGAAACTTGTGTAATGCTGGTACATTTCTGGGGCGGTATACCCCCTCCCCCGACAAATTACATAAGTACTTATCACTATGATCTCAAATCCCCCTCCCCCTCTCTACCAAAACACAGCAGCAGTCTTGTCTTTAAAGAGAAGGTTGAGTTCTGGGAAGAGGTGGAAAATAATTGTGAGCGTTATCATTCTTATTATGCAAATGTGGAAGAACATCAGATAAGACATGTTCCCTGAAAAACATGGCTCTTCAAATGCCTTCATATTCTAAATATGTCATGTAACATCGTAAAACTCGGGGGTAGGATTTTTACGCCACGTGTTCGTGTAGTCCCATATACATCTTTCTGTGTTAATGTTTGTAGCTTTACCAAGACTTGGCCAAATTTCTTATCATTTTGATGATTCCAAAACCTTGCAATACATAAAAATTCTTATATGCTAGATGATCAACCTTTTCTGGTCGATTCCACACTGTTTCTTTCACAATACAATCGCATGACCAGAACTCAACTAGTAGTAGTAGTGTGTTTTGTTGGATGGGGTTATTTGTTTTATGATACAACTGATTTCATTTTTGTTTTCATCAATTGTACAATGTATGTAATGTAAATGTTTTGAATTTATGTCAAGGAAAAGAAAATGTACTTTATTTCTAAAAAAATAATTTGTATTGTTTGGAATCAATAAAAAAACAAAAATTAAAAAAAAGAAAAAAGTATTGGGGGTAGGGGTGGGTGCGTGTACATGCGTGACAGGGAGTATGAATATGAGAGTGTGCGTTTTTGCGGATTGGTGTTGGTGAAGACAATCATAACAAAAGAAATTTGAGATTTCTTATGATAGACAAATCGTTGAATCGTGCCAATTTCCATGATGTTGGAAGAAAACAAGTTTTAAAAAGGGATACACTCTCTTTATATAAGGGATTTGGCAAGGAAAAGAGGGGGGGGGGGGGGACAAAGCGGGAAGGCGGAACCGAATTGCCAGTGTTAAGAAAAATAAAATCGAAAACCAGGTAAATGACCTAAACTTTCCTTGAGTTCACTAATGTTCTTTCTATCAGAAAACAACTCCGAGCCACGCATCTTCCTTATCAGGGCTCTTTCTTTTCTCCTTAATATACCTTCTTCTTCTTTCTGCACATTCAAACTTTGTGAACCATTTACCATCGCTACTATTAAGTCTGATATACTGCTATGATATCCATCAAAACTCACATGGCATTAAAAGAATAGGAAAGATCACAAAATATTCTTATTATGTTTCCTTTTTAAACCTTTATCAGAACTCAATTTTGTTTATATACTGTTCTTACGCTCATTGCAATGTTTCCCTTGAAATCCAGCTGAACAGTGGCACAGATAACTTTCCATAGTCTCCTCGCACCAGCTGTTTTCACAGAGCTTCTTGTCACAATCTAGTAAAGATAAAGGAAAGAAACTTCGTTTGTGTGTGTGTTGGGGGGGGGGGGGGGGGTTGTTTATGCGTATGTCTGTGAGACGGGTGAGCATGTTTGGTCTTGCTTTTTATTGCATGCTCAATCAAACAGAAAACCTACGACTTTAGATGAACTAACGGAAATGGAAATAAGAAACTCTCAGCTTTTACCGGTAAAAATATGCATCTTTTTCTCTTTTTATTATCATTCTGTGAATAATTGTACATGTACTTATACTTTGATAACAAAAAGGGGAAATTAACCAGACTTTTAAGAAAGTCTGACAAGTCCTTCCCGAGGGGAATTTTTTTATTAAACAAAAAGGGTTTGCAATGTTCTGACATGCTACCAGTGGCATATCAAGGCCTTGGAATCAGGAGGGGCATACTAATTGTTTTCCTGCAACCCAGTATAGTCTTAGGAAATCACTTTTTGAGGGCTATCGGATTATTGAAGGGGAGACTGACTATTTATATAAAGAAGGGTCTTTTGAGACCTTGGGGCGTTTAACAAAATATCGACTTAAGTTGGACTTTAAATATGGCAGGCGTTTCGAGAGACGTGAAAATCATGTTCACAAATTTATACAATTCAATTTTGTTTGTAGTTAGTTGTTAAAGAAATAAAATTATCGAAAAATCATAACTTATTTGGTATTTTTCCTCAAATTGTACATCTGGTGCAAGATCTTTTAGGGGCATATACTTTCTATAATAATAAAATAGTACCAGTCCAAGTCTATGTAAAACTTGAAATGACATTAATTTTTTCTTCAACAATGAACTGTAAACAGATGCAAATTTTGTATATTTGTGACGACAATTTCCAGATCCCTTGAGAGTCCTATGGTGAGAGCAACCAGTGGCATGAACGACCTGACATTGTTCGATTCCATCTTAAGTTGTATTTAGTCTTTGTGAAACCGCCCCCTCCAAGATCTGTCACCATTTCATGTCTTTCCATGTGCAATCTTACAAGAGCTAACAGATTTATTCCACACCCGGTTAGCTACTAGTAATACACAGCACGCGGATTTTTTTTTCCATGGTCGAAAATTGTGGGGAAGGACTAAATAATATTACTTCCCTTGCCACTCCTTCACAAACGCCTGTACATACTTTTTGTATTGGTAAGAGGTACAGCAAAGAGAAAGGCTATTATATAAAATTTTTCTTCCGAGTGCAGTTTGTTTTAATCTTCTTTGTGGCCATGCCTTGAACCATAATGCGAGGCCGTACAGGGATTTTGTTGGTGTTGGGGACCGGGAAAAAATGCAATGATATATTGATAATTCATTGTATTTTCTATGTTGTTTTTTATTTGTAGGGGATGCCTCCTACCCTAGCCCTAACTGCGTACAGTCATGATTCAGTGGCAAAACAATGGCCCCGTAACTGTGAGGCCCCAGGATCAAAACCGTGTCGATGTGCTATATTAGTGCCCTTTTGTGAGGCATTCATCCTCATTTCTGTCAGTTATGACTTAAGGACGCAGGTCCCCTTGTTGAAGAGCATAGTAGCATAAACATGCTTTAGCAGTCACGGAAAACAAACACTAGCAATTTGTCATTCAATAACATCTGAGAGTGTATGCTATTATTTTAGATGTATTAGGAATAAACCATTGTCAAAATCGTTCCATAAATTGGGGTAAAAGAAAATATTCCACCTTTATGATCAACAGTGTACAAGAGTCATCCAATCTATTTTTTAGTAGGTACAGTGTATTTTGTATCATAAATGCATTTTGGCGACGTGTGATGAGAGGAAAACACGAATCTGACAGAACCGTAAACGTGAGGTTTGCAAGGTAACGGGGGTAATTCATTGTTAATATGTTGTTTGATGGTGATGGTAATGAAGTTTTGACTGAAACTTACATGAAACTCGAGGCCTATCATTTGCTCTGTACTATACGAAAAAAATCAGATATTTTTTATTTTCCCTCAAAGAAATTGTCAATCACACCAACACCCTAAAAACAACTATTGCATATATGTTTCTATTCAACCCCTGTATGGAAAAATCTACCCCGTCATCAACAACAAAAAAAGGTTTTTAAAATAATATGTGCAGAGCATATTGGTGACAGCGTTTCCTATTTGCGATTGATTTTTCGCAACTTCAAAAACCCATAACTTTCTTATGTTTAATCGGACTTTGCCCTAAATATCACTGAATGGTTCATTTCAATGTTGTGCTTTCATTAAAGCCCGTCTGCACTAGTTTGGCCAGGGGAAATTATACCTCCCTGCAAGGTCACTGACAGGTGGTTATCTCATCAAATAAGCTCTCAATGAACATACGAAAAAGGGGATCATGGGGCACCAACCGGCACCGATTACGCATTGTGTGGTATATAGAGTGCGCAAGTAGCTATAAGTAGTACAGTGGGGCTTTAAACAAACTTAATACCAGTATGTAGTAGTTGGAGACAGGTGTATTGTATTGGCGTGGGAGCTTAGAGGAAGACCATCCCAATCATTGTACATGCCGTTTTGCCCAGGCTTCATTTAACCAAGGAGTTTTTAAGAGCTGGAGTCCCAACTGGCAACAAATTATTTCAAGCAGCTGCTGTTTTCTAAGGTTGCACAATCGAATCTACAGGTGTTTCAGGGGCGGCCGAGCGACTTCCAAAGTGTGTGTGTGTGTGGGGGGGGGGGAGGGGGGGGGGGGGACACCAACAAAAAGCAAAAATACACCATTTTTTAGACAGTGGTATATATACATTATGATTACATTACAAAAAACTATATCATTCTTGGAATTATGAATCTTTGAAATTATGAACCCTATTTTTGTTTTGGAATAAAAAAACCACCGGGCCTGGAATTTGACATTTGTATTCCGGAATTATGAACCTTCTTAGAATAAGAAAACTTCGGAAAACAAGTGCCCTTGTAATTATAGCCTACTTTTGTGTAACGAAAACAAAGGGAAGGGTCTTAATGATTACCAGGAAATTTGCATATTCTGTATCCGGGCGGAATTCCTAACTTTCCTTTCCGTCTAGGGCAACCGTTAGCCGCCGGCGGAACTGGGATGAGTTTCGGAATCATCTGTACCATACTGCCGTTGGTGTGTTGCTTCTGCAGACACTCGTTGAACATTGGTAAGGTGTAGTTGAGTCCAAACACGTTCTTGTGGCAGGTTTGTGTCCTTTCCGTTGCATCTAATGGCACGGGTAAACCTGTGTGCCAGAATGATGATGAAGATAATAATAATGTTAATAAAATGATAATAATATTACACTACGGAGAAGATGAAGAATGATAACAAAAAGAAAGTGGGTATTTTTGGAATGGGGTCTTGAGGGGGCACTGACATTATGGGAGCTAGGGGCAACATTCGTATTATGTTTATGAAATGAGAATAAAAACACCACCTTTTGGAGATTAAAGTTGTAATCTCAACTTCGTTTCACGTTCTTCCTCTCTCCCTCCCTTTTTATTTTCGCCTTTTGAGGGCGAAGGGGATGCAGCGCATGTCCCTTGGATAGTTAAGCCACTGTACTCTTCAACGCTCTTTTTCATCTATAATCTTATTTATCTACGCCGCAAGATAAATTTCATACATCAATAAAAAAAGAAAGAAACATCTTTAACGTTGGTTTTAAAACTACAGCTACTCATATGGTGATTAGGCTGAGATAATTAAACAAAAGAAGTCAAAAAGATTTCTGAAAACAAAGGAAAATAAATTAAAAAATTCCGTTGAAGAAATAATCATAAAAAATATTAAGTAAGAGTAATACAAAATTCGGTAAAAACATAGATAACACTTATTTAAATAGGGTTGCAAATGGGGTTTAATTTTTATGTTTATACATACCAACCAAAAGGAAGATCACCATACCATACATGCACTTCCAATGAAGCTTTAGTTTACTGGTCTGTAATTAGAAACAGGTTTACACAATAAATGTCATGAATTTAAAGTTTTAATGTAAATTTAAGAATAATAAATTATCTAAGTATCTTTGTGGCTTATCTTATCATAGATCATCTCGACTAATATGCAGATATCGGACGGTACGTACCTCCCTATTAACCCAAGTGGGAGGGGCCTACCTTAATTACACAACTTCGAGAATGTGCCTCCGCCCTCACCCCCCCCCCCCCCCCACCCCTTGAGGTGATCATCATTTTACTGTACTTTATTTGTCTTTTGTCAGATGATATTGGGCTGCAGCCCACGGCAAGGCGGTTCCCGTATTAAGGCATACACTCTAATTTGACACTTTACCATGATTCCTAAAGCCTTGGGCAGAGCCTGGTACTACTAGTCTCTGGCTGTGACGAATAAAGAGCAGCCTATGCAAACTACCGTCAGAATAGTCTCAGAGTGCGGACACTGTTAGGCACGGTGACTAACAAGAGATTGCGACTGTAAACTACGGCAGTTCTGTGGCCAGTTTAATAACTAACTGACTATTGATAAAAGTGGTATTTTGAAGTAATGTTAAGTTAAAAAGAATAAAAGCATAAGCTTTTCATAGGTTGTAAGCCTCCCAATCGTGAAATCTATGATTGAAGCTTTTCCTGCAAGATGGACACTACTTGAGCGACTTTTACACTGTAACCCTTTCCTATAGAATAAAAACAACTTTTAGAATCATCATTGTGATTATTAATCACAAAAAATAGATCATAAGGTCATGTATACAAACAATTTTTTCTTTTGTCGTCAGTTCTTACCATTTTTGTGAATCCTCAGTCATGGAGTCCTTGACGTTAGGATGATTATGCGTAATGGAACTCTGTTCTATCGAAGTGTGACTTATTCTCACATTTGAATTCAGTCCAGGAATCAGCTAGGTTCCGAACACAAAGCAACGTACGCATTAAGCTTTGCGTCGCGTAGCTGCAGTAGGCACGGATCACCTGCACCCCTCACGATGGTCTTAATTGCATATTCTCTCACATCTCAGTGTAAGACGTTGTTTCCACTCCCTCCCCCCCCCCCCCCCCCACCACAGTGTCCCCTAAGTTCATGGGTCCATGCTACGCTATTGCAGTGTTGCATAGCAATTACACGCGCGTGGGGCGGGATGACAAATTGTAAGGAAAGATATGTATGCAAGCGAGTTTATTATTGGCTTCATGGAGACAAAAGAAATATGACCTAGACTAAGCGAGACAACGTATTGCAAAGAATAAAAGGTTTATTAAAATGAAGTCGTTTACCACTCGAGACGTAGCATAAGTACTTCAAATACAATTTAATGATTATTGCTTTGACGTTATAACATTCTTAATAAAATGTTTTCAAGTCGAGGCGCCGCTGATAAATTTGAAAATAAAGTTAAACATAAATTCAATGCAAGGCGCCGCTCATAAAATTGCAAAATAAGGTTAAACATAAATTCAATGCAAGGCGCCGCTCATATAATTGCAAAATAATGTTAAACATAAATTCGATGCGAGGCGCCGCTCATAAAATTTCAAAATAAAGTTAAACATAAATTCAATGCAAGAGTCATTGTTTAGTGCTTCAGTACAAATGATTTCATTCACATGCTTTACGAATAAATGTGGTTTAATATTGAGAATGCGAATTGCATATATTAAGCGTTGCTAGGTAAGGTAACCCATACTTTTTCAACCACCTACTAGCATCACCGTCTAGTACTTAGTTTATCTTCTTCGATTTATCTTTCTCGCTCCCAGATTGTTTAAAGAGGAGAAGCAGCATTTGAAGCTTGAATTGGGTCATTGTTAAGTGCTTTATTACAAATTATTTCCTTCACCTGTTTTACGAATAAATGTGTTTTAATATTCAGAATTCGAATTGCACACATTACGTGTTGTTAGGTAAGGTAACCCATACCTTTTCCCCCACCTAGCAACATAACTGATATGATTGTTAACGCTTAGCAGACATCTTACTCTTTATACGTTAGGGCCTCGTTAGGTGAGGTGAGTTTATAATTACTGTATTTAATGTATTATTTGAAAAGAGAAGAAATAAAAATAATTAACCGATCAAAGCATTTGCAGCATTGAAACTATACCAGTCACTGGTTTCAATTACGGTTCTGCCTTTAACGGTGCCTTCTCTCCACTCCGCCGAAAATATATCAGCCAGTCACATTGTTGAAAATATTCCAGCCAGAGCGTGCACATGATCATCCAATGACATTGACTTTGGATTTTGGTTTGCGTATCCTGTTTTCTAATCTAAGGCTATGTGCATGAGAGTTGAGTTTCATCAGTGCAAGTTCTAAATGAGTGATTCGGATTCTGATGATCAGATGAGATGGATGACAAACTGTTTTACATGATTTTAACAGTTCAAGAATAAATGATTTGTATGATCAGCTCTCGCATGACTGGATGATGTGAGAAGTGGTGGAATGATCTATTCATGTAATAGTATTATCCTTTTATTAACAATGGCTGCTACCACTTTTTTTAAAAACTTTTAGCCCCCCTTGCCATTATGGCCGGAGGTACTGTAATTATGTCCTTAAAAAGTGAAATCCAGAAAACCGTAGACAATCGTCTTCAAGATTACATAAGAGAGTTAACACGTTACGAAGAGCAGGAATATCTACACGGAGTGCAAGTTCTCGTGGCAGATTTGTTATAAGTCTCTCCATTGTTACAGGGGTTCCCCATCAGTGAGAGGAGGTCGGCTCTGTTGATAGTTGACATATATATAGAGAGATATCGTGGTCATGTTGATAGTTAATCAAGCTGAGTACTACAATGTTCGGAATTCTAATCCATGCCACTAGGAAGATACCAATCTTTATTTGCGTATCTCCAAAATAGTGAAAAGCTGAATCCAGAAAACGTAAGACAATCGTCTTCAAGATTTCATAAGCCACATTCAGAAGGGGTTTTTGCTAGTCTGTGTACGTCCATGCATTATGGCTCAAGGCATGGGCACACAGAATATTTCTTTTATGTTGGGGACCGGTGGGAAATTCAATGAATTATTGATAATCTTATTGCATTTTATTTTTTATTTTTGTATTTGTGGGAACTGTCCCCTACCCTAGTCCCCGCTGCGTACAGCCATGGTTCAGTGGCAAAGCAATGGCCTCGTAACTATGAGGCCCCTAGGATCAAAACCGTGTCGATGTGCTATATTAGTGCCCTTTTGTGGGGCATTAATCCTCATTACTGTCATTTATGACTTAAGGGCGTAGGCCCCCTAGTTGAAAAGCATAGTAGCATACACATGCTTTATCAGTCACGCAAAACAAACACAGGCAGATTAGTATTCAATAAAATATGAGAATGTATACTATTATCTAGATCTATGAGGAATATATCACTGTCAAAATAATTCCATAAATGTGGGTAAAAAAAAATATTCCAACTATATGAGCGACAGTGTATATGAGTGAAACTATTGAAATATACGGAATTTCCTATAATTGTCTAGTTAATCCACATATTTGTCTATTTATCTTTTTCTACTATGTAACGGCAAAACGGTGTTTTGTTTTTATTTTATCATCGGGTAATCTCTCTACTTCTCCTTCCAGCTCTCTATACTTTATCTAAGATAATGAAGTTGGTAGTTGGAGAAAGTCTCCTAAAAGATGTATATCTATACATTGTAGGCAATTTTCATTCCTATGGATAGTAGAGACTATCGTCCTTTAATTGACACCGAATAATCTGATGCTTTTGAAATATACGTTTTGGGGACTTTCCGAGCAGTCCATCTTTTGTGAGGATAGTTGTATACCTCAGATTCACATACCAAATCAATCTCTCGACTTGATCCCTTTCTTTATACCCCTCTCTGTTTTTTTTCCTGACTCACATGCATTCACAAACACCCACACACACACACTTGTACAACACGTGCTAGGATTGCATGTGTACATGTCTATATTGGTTTCCTTCCCCTAGCCTTTTTTTTATCTTGGTATTTTTTTTAAATACCTCTCCTTTTAAAATCACCCTCCCATTATTGCCCAACACACAAAAAACCTTCGCACCTCATTTGTATGCTTTTTCATAAATGATTTAAATAAGAATAACATGATAAGAACCAAAGACGAGTAGCAACAAAGACGAAAATATAAACGAGAGATTGTGTTTATGAGATCAAAACCGTTTAATGTTAATAGATGTACTTCTTACACTATGTTATAATTATTGAACAAGAATGGGGCTGCATGAAAATCGATACTCGATAATAATCAATGATTATTTCATCATCAATGTGTGTCTGTTTAAAATTGATGACTAGAAGACTGACTGTTACTTCATATGCAAGAATGCAAGAACTGTGTTGGTAAGATATCTATCTCTATTTCTCCCTACATAATATACTCTCTTCTCTGAATTACGTTTTCTACAATACATCAGTGATGGTAATAATAATTCTAATAACAACATGAGCAATGATAAAGTTTGTGAAACACGTCAGTTCAATATTAATATGTACAAGGCGCAAAGGAAAAATAAACAATAGTTGTATTTGTCTCTTTTTCTGCCTCATTCCTAAATACATGAATAAAATTCACTGCATCAATGTTGCAGCCTACTTCTTCAATGCTGAACTGTACAAGTATTCCCTTCCCACCAGAACAAGAGAGCTTTCGAGTTCTTCAAGGTTTATCTCGGTCCCCTTCATCCGAAATCACAGGAGGCTCGGCAAGCCAAAAAGAGCTGAGACCATTCACTTTGGTGCAATGAACATCTTTCCATGTTGACGTCTGAGATGTTGTAGCATTTCAATTGGCCATTGGACGTTTTATAAAGTTCTACCGGAGACGTTTATTCATTGCACGTTTTCTTTTACTTCTGATGTTTTTCGAATGAATTTGAATTAATATTGGACAAACTGAAACAAGACAATACTAAAAAAAGGGAGGTAGCGGAATTACTTGCACAACCTGTCCTATGATTGTGTACTTTTTTCTTTGGTTTTCTTCCCATAGCCTGTTTTTCTCATGGTATATTTTTGAAATACCTCGTCCTTTAAAATTCATCCTCCCATCATCGCCGAATACATACAAAACCTTCACACTTCATTGAGTTACCTTTTCATAAAAAATGATTGAAATAAAAATGACATGATGAGAACTACAGAAGAGTAGCAAAAAAGACGAATATATAAACGAGAGATTGTTTGTATGAGATAATAACACTTTAATATGAAGAAGATGTGCTTTTTACACTACGTTATAAGAATTGAGAACGAATGGGCTGATAAATAGTCGATACTGAATATCAATTCAAGATTATTTCATCATCAATGTGTGTGTTAACAATTGGTGACTAGTAGATTGACTGTTACTGTATATGCAATAATGCGAGAACTGTTTTTGAAAGATTTGATTTTATATCTTCCTACATTATACTCTCTTCTCTGAAATAAGTTTTCTAGAAAACGTTATTGATGGTCATAATAATAAAGCATGAGCTAATGAGTTAATGTTAAAGTATTGCACACTATCTTTCCATCCAAACATGATCTATGTAGATGGCGTATAATAGACAATGAACAGGAGGATATATGTAAAGAAACAGAAACAACTTTTCATGTTTTGTTGAAACGTAATAAGGTTCAAATATTTTGGAAAATTATTGAAAACTTATTTTATAATTACTTTCATGACAAAAAATATTGTTGTTGTTGTAATAAACTTAATGTAAACTTTAGGCCAATAACATAATATATATATATATATACTGCATATCCAAATTATCTATGATGGTAGAGAGTATAATAATATAAAGTCTGTTTATTAAATTTCAAATAAAAACTACGATATTACATAGCAAATAAGCAAACAAAATGTCATTTAATTACTTTTTTCTTTCATATTATATGTAAAATGTAAATTGATGTAAATATATATGGTGATCAGTATGTGAAATGCATATTCTAAACAGACGTAAGAAAGAGCAAAGTGCTTATTCCTCAAATAAACCCTCGAAAATGTAGGATAATTTTTTATTTAAGTGAATATGTGTGAACACTCATTACATCAACACGGCGTAACTTTGTGTCTTTTTCAGAGTGAAACAAGCTGAGAAGCTGTGTGTGATACAATACAAAATGTAATGTGCGGTGCTCTTAAAGCCTCGGTCACAAATACCATTACGAACGCCGTACGAACGATTTTCAGACAATGGAAATTCGGGAATTCAATGGAAAAACAGGGAGATTCGTACGATATTATCGTTCGTACGAACCTCTGTGACTGTAGCATAAGTGTGCTTACGAAACCCCACGTGAAACTGACACCTTCTTATCACTGTG
The DNA here is from genome assembly GCA_035222895.1 of Strongylocentrotus droebachiensis. Lineage (NCBI taxonomy): Eukaryota > Metazoa > Echinodermata > Echinoidea > Camarodonta > Strongylocentrotidae > Strongylocentrotus > Strongylocentrotus droebachiensis. Next base: position 41,617 of record JAVYIG010013615.1, read on the forward strand.
GTATTTACGTCGGGCGAAGCTTCATCTCCGTCTTCTTGAGGGAGTATGTAAGACCGAGCCAGTCACACCATACCACACCCTTGGCGTTCTCCGCTAGTGTGGTTGGACCGTTCAGGTATAGGCCGTTAAGGTTAGCACTAAGGCAATAATTGTACACCAGCCTCCTTTGAAATAACCGGCGCAGTGTCCCCTTGTACCATCATGGTCGCGGTCCCGTGTACTGAACGGATAACCTGCATGACGCGACATACTGTCACCTGCATAGAAATGAGAAATAGAGTTATAGTATACACATGATGATGTAAATTAATTCAATGTACGATCTTTCCGTACTCGACTTGAGGCTGTGTGAACATGTATTGTATGACAGGCACGGATCCAGGATTTCTTAGGGGGGGGGGGGGGGGCTCAAATTTGAAATTATGCGAGCCAAATATTGGTACGTAACGGTGACCAGCATTGACGTAATGGGGGTGGGGGGGTGGGTGTGCAGGGAGGGGGGGGGGGATTTCCCCCCGAGTCCCTCGTCCGCAAAGCGCCGAAGCTTTTACGTTTCATTAAATCATTAGAGAAAGAAGACGATTCGTTGTACCGTTCTCGACTCTCAATCCTCGCCTGAATTCAGCCCCCCCCCCCTCCTGCGCGAAGCGCGGAAGTTTGACATTTCATTTATTTATTAGAGAAACAAGACGATTCGTTGTACCGTTCTCGAAAATAATCCGCGTCTGATTTCAGTTCCCCCCGCCCCTCCCGCGCGAAGCGCGGAAGCTTTTACCTCTCATTAAATCATTAGGGAAAGAACGCGATTCGTTGTACCGTTCTCGACTCTTAATCCTCGTCTGAAATCAGTAACCCCCCCCCCCCTGCCGCGCAAGGCGCGGAAGTTTTTACGTTTCATTAAATCATTAGAGAAGAAGACGATTAGACGATTCGTATTACCATTCTCGACTCTTAATCCTTGTCTGAATCCAGTCTCCCCCCTCCTGCGCGAAGCACGGAAGCTTTGACGTTTCATTAAATTATTAGCGAAAGAAGACGAATCGTTTGTACCATTCTCGACTCTTAATCCTTGTCTGAATTCAGTTCCCCCCCCCCCCCCGCCCTCCCGCGCGAAGCGCGAAAGCTTTGACGTTTCATTAAAATTATTTAAGAAAGAAGACGATTCGCTGTACCGTTCTCGTCCCTTAATCCTTGTCTCAATTCAGTTCCCCCCCCCCTCTCCTGCGGAAGCGCGGAAGCTTTGACATTTTATTAAATTATTAGAGAAAAAGACGAATCGTTGTACCGTTTTTTACTCTTAATCCTTGTCTGAATTTCAAAACTGTTTTATTGTCTGCTTCTTTTTCTTCCTACGTCCTCTTCCTTTTCTCTCCTCTCTTTTTTTGGCCAGCGTTTTTTTTTTTTTTTTCTTTTGGGGGGGGGGGGGAGTGTCGCCCCCACTGCCCCCCTGGCTACGCGCCTGCGGTCAGATAAACATATTTTGCAACCTTGTCCGCCCCCGGAAACTCAGGGGTTTAAGGCAATAAATTTCGGTCAGATAAGCATTCAGGGGCCCGGTCGAGGGTGCGGAAACCCCGGAATCTCAGGTCTTTTAGGCATTTGATTACGGTCAGATGAGCATATTTTTATACCTTATTTGTGACACTGGCAGAACACTGATTGGCGTGAGATCCAGCGGGCGAAGCTCAAGGGTTTTAGGCACTAACTTACGGTCAGATGAGTATCAAGGGGCCCGCCTTAGGGCCCTTGATTGGGTCCCGGGGCAGAGCCCCCGGAAGCTCAGGGGTTCTAGGCGTTTAATTACGGTCAGATGAGCATTTTTTGATACCTTATTTTGTTGTGACACTGGCAGTTAACTATTTGTTCTTTCTTTCTATTTCTCTTTGATATTCTTTTTCAGGAAAGTGGGGGGAAGGGGGAGGGGGGGGGGGGGGGGAGGGGACTGGAGGCTCCCGAGCCCTGTCATGAAGGCATCTCAAGAGGCATATTTCTTGCCTGGCTGTAAATTTAGGAATTTGTCATTTTACAACAAACGCATAGAAAGACTAATTTACTAAAAATGAGGAAAAATCTCTGAAAATTATGTCATTTTAGCATTATTTCAGCGTTATGTAATTAGAAAAAAAAACTACGTCTAATTTGATTTCCCCCGAGCCCCCTCTCCGAGCAGTACGCCAGTGCCCCGCCCCCCCCCTCTTTTCACTACATTTTTTTAGCGGAAAAATCGCAACTGGTCTCCCCTACCTTTCATCTTTCTCTTTATTTCTTTCCCTTTCTCTCCACTTTCCCTTCCCTTCCTTCTCTCTCTTTTAGGTTTGCTGGGGGGGGGATCCTTTCGGCCCCACCCTTCTCCACATGTTGTTGGCGAAATTAACCGCAAATGACCTATTTCCCCTTCTTTTCACCTTTTTTTTTCTTCTTCCACTTTTCGGTCCCTTTTAGCTTTCCTTTTTTCCTTTTCCTTCCTTCTCTCTTTTTTTTTTGGGGGGGGGGGGGAGGGGGGGGGGGGGCGGGGGGAGGCAAGGGCGTTTTGCCCCACCCCACCCCGATCCACAACTTGTTGGCGGGAAACTTGCAACTGATACCCCCTTCTTTTCTTTTCTTCTTCCTCAATTTTCCTTTCGTTTATCTCCTCTTTTCTTTCTTCTTTCCATTTCCTTCCTTCTCTCTTATTTTTTTGATTGGGGGGGGGGGGGGAGGCAACAGCCTGGGAGGCGAGGCCCTTTCGACCCCCCCCAATCTCCTTCTTCCCCTTTTCTTTTCTTCTTCCTTTTCTTTCTTTCTTTCCCTTTCTCTCCTCTTTCCCTTCTTTTCCTTCTCCCTCTCTCTCTCTCTTTTTTTCCTCCCTTTTTTTTCCTTTTTTTTTTCTTCTTCTTTTTCCCCCTTTTTTTCCCTTCTTTTTCCCCCCCCTTTTTTCCCCCTTCCTTTTGTTTCCCCCTTTTTTTTTCTTCCTTTTTATCCCAGGGGGGGGGGGCAGGGCCCCCCGGCCCCCCTGGATCCGCCACTGTTGTATGATGCCGTCCGTCGGGGACTGCTGTGTCTTCTGTATCAAGATGTAACAGGCGGATGCATTTGGGAGCATTTGTTATGAAGCATCGATACTTTTCCCACCCTCTTCCTTCCCCACTTGTTATCCTTTTACGGTTCAACAAACAAGCAAGCAAAAACAATACTATCAAACGTATAACCGTCTTATCGCATCACCGTTTAACTGTATGATCGTATTACCGTAGGGCCTTTTACGGTGTTACAATGAACCACATTACCGGAATTATGGTATTACAGAATTACCGCTTTACTGACCATATTAGCCTGTTATTACCGTATTACGTATTCCGATGTTACATATCGGATAATTCCGTGCATTGCCATGTGTCCAGAACGACAACCCCTCCCCCCATTTATTTTATGTACAAAAAAGGAGAAACAAACGCCTTAATTGATTTTACTTTTAAATAACGTTAATAATACCACGAGGAACCATATTTTTGAATAATACCATGCACACGACACATTACACGGGGTCGCCATATTACCTACCTGCGTCTCCGAAGTAGTTGCCAAGGGCCAGGATGTACTTTGCGACCTCGTCCGCAATACTGAAATTGCTGTAGGTGGCATAGCGCGTTTGTCCATCGAAGTCTTCGAGGTCGATTCGTAGCTCGTATGTCTTTCTGACGGGAAAGACGGTGGATGTTGTCGTTACCGAGCCAGTGCTCTGAGGAAACGTTTCCAAAACCGTATTTGTACTCGGACCAGTAAAGAGAGAAGTCAACAGATCCATCTTGTCTACGCTGGAATACCTACAGAGACAGTGGGTGGGAGGGAAAGGGGGGGGGGGGGAGAGAGAGGGAGAGTGAGGGAGAGAGAAAGGGAGAAAGAGGCAGAGGGAGAGAAAGAGAAAAAAGGAGAGAGAGAGAGAGAGAGAGAGAGGGAGACAGATATCGAGATAGAGTGAGAGAGAGAAAAATTAAAAGAGAGAGAAAGATGAAGAAAGATGTAGAAAGAAAGGAAGAGAGAGAGAAGGAGAGAGAGAGAGAGATTGTGTGTGTGTGTGTGTGTGTGTGTGTGTATTAATAATAAATTTAGAACAATAATTAAACTTGCGATGATTAAAGATGCGATGTGTGTTTAGGGAATTCAATCACTAAATAAAAGAAATAGAAATAGATTCCTTTCCTACCTTGTCTCGTAGAAACACCTGTTGAGTACAGATACTTGGAACATAAATTATATCACAAGTAGTAGTTCAAATATTGCACAGCACCCGTAGAAAGAATATGTAAGACCATGTACAAAGTAATGACGCTTCTTCGCGAATTAAGTAAAGAAGAAGAAACTTATAATCTCTATAAAGTAATAAGGCCTCAGAACCGAGTAGAGAAACAAGCGAAGAAATAGGACAAGAATTAAGATGAAGCTGAATTAGCTTTGCTGTTGATCGATCGACTCTCTAGAATAGGTGTGCTCTATATGACAGCTCAGGAGAAGTGATGAAAATAGGTGTGGCAAATAAAGCAAGCAAGTGTAATGTGCCTGTATAAGCTATACCACTAGGTGGTTGCACATCCCAACCCATAGGGTGTGGAATGTGCTTGCCAGAAT